>CANXYI012129722.1:0-15951 GCA_948208565.1 Hura crepitans
TCCGCATGGAGTTACCAATAAAAAGCTTCCAAAGGTGTGATTTTCCTATTTGGACTTTAATTCCAAATCTTAATAGGACTTTAATTCTTCTAGATGAGAAAGTTATCCACCAACCCTATGAATACCCCTCCCATCAACCTAATTTCAACATAATGAATAGAATAAATAGAAATGACACATATAATCTATAGAGAATAACCTAAAAATTTTGAGAGTTTAAGCATTTACACCAATGTAGGATTCACTTGACTAGTCTTAAGCCCTTACTAAAATAGTTATTCTTTCTAAAACCCAACCATTGCTTTGTTGGTTAGTGCTAACTTAAAGGTAAAAATAAGGCTCCTTTCATCATTTCATTCATTTATTTGTGTTGTTTATTGTAACCAATGATCTCGATAATTAATTCACATATAAGGTGATTCTATATAAACCCCACATCAATTATAAGAGTAGGTTAACCTTTTAAATAATTTTAATCATGTTTTAATCATTCATAAAAAAATTGTAATCATGCTATTTTCTGGAATTGAGGATTAAGGGTCCGCACAGACCTATTTTAATGGATGTGAGATCCACACAGACTAATTATTTCAATATGTATATAATATGAGGTTTGTACAGACTAATGTTTGATAACAGTTTCATATTCATCTTTTATATTCTATTTCAACACTTATTTAATGTTTGATAATGTATGTTTCATCTATGTTAATCACTATAACATGTTAGTAATCTATATTAATTTTAAATATGTCTTTGTAATTAATTCTAATCACCATCTTCTTTTTAATGATTGTTCATGCATTGTTATCACTATATGCATATTTCTAACAAGTATTATGTTAACCATATTTGACACTATTATTACATCCTTATGGACCTCTATTTGTAATATTAATCACTTTACTTGAGTTGAGTATGAGTAAACATTCTTACTAAATTAGAGGTTTGGACCAATATATTAGTTGTGACATGGTGTAGCATGGACATAAACTAGAGACATATTAAGTCCGCACAAACTTGACGTTGTATTGATGAGACCTATTATGCTCCATAAACTATCTTATTTTGTTTCATCCCATTTTAATTCTCTTGGTTATTTTGGGTTGTAATAGGTAGCTAAATAACTTATTTTGCATGCTAACAACATAACTTCACATTAAATGGTTTTCTCCATAATTAATAGGTGTTTTCATAATAAAATGGTTTTGAGTTTTCCTTAATAAAAGTCACATGAAAAAAATGTATTTTAACAAAGGCTAATCTCTTAGAGATTGGGAGTTTAGCAATTACTGCTAATTCGTATGAAATTATAGGTAATTGTCATGCCGCACTGTAATCATGGAAGGACCTGATTTTTGGATGTATAATATATTATTATAATTGTTGTATGCTTTAAATACTATAATCTATTCCTTTTAAGGGAAAAGGTGACATGATTATTTAATTATAATGGACGCTTGTTTAACACAGGACTGATAAATGTTATAATATAAAGGAAGGTATATTATTAGGCCATAATAAGATCTAATTCTAAACCTTTTTCGAGTAAAAGATTAGTGGTCTTAGTGTAAATCTAGGTGGCAACTCCAAACACAAATCACTATTATCCGTAGTAAAATGCAATAAATCTATAGTAATTTAATTATTTTAATCCAATTTTATAACTAAATTACATCTATTCAACTTTTATTTGAATCTTAAGCCCCTTAGAAGTCTAACCTATTTAAATAATTACAAGTAAATTAGAATTAAAATTAAATTCAAAATAAATTTGAAAACGGATTAAGCTTTGGATTCTTATCCTTATCCTTAATATTATTCCTATCTAATCAGATAACTCTTATCCAACTAGATGATGATTAGGCCAAACTTTTAATTAATTTAAAATTTTAATCCAAGTAGAATTATAAATCAATTAGGAGTCTCGCAGTTTGTAATTCACTAGGAATCAAATTCTAAACAAACTGTAACAGAGCTGTATTAGAACTCTTATGCATATCCAACTGAATAACTTTTATCTAATAAAAATAGGATAAATTTAATCCTTTATAATTTGAGTTAAAATTCTAATCTAGTTATAATTCTAATTCAAATAAAAGATTAGAGTCCAAATTCCACTAGGAATCTTATTTCAAGTAGAATTCAAACTCACCGTGATAAAAATCATCTTATCTTTATCTAACTAGATTTTTTCAAATTTTAATTTAATCCAATTAAATTAAGATTATAATTATCATACATTTCTAAAAAATAAAAATTACAATCCAATTATCATTTTAATTTCACTAAAATACTTCAACTGTTAGTTCGCTAGTAATCAAAATATAAGTGAACTGTGAAACTATTTGTAACTAGGAATTTGAAATTGATCCGAACCACTTTGGACCAATTCCAAAATTCATTGGCACATTTTTGGACTTGTAATAATGGTGTTTACCAAATAAAATTTTCTCTTTGAGTATTTCAAGTCATTGCTGACAAAAATCATGATTGCAATGTGCAAAAATTGTGCACAATCTTAAAAATCAAGCAAGTTTATGAATCCAATTCAATTTCAAACAATTTTTAACACTTAAAATCTTTTAATGAAAATCATAAAAATCTCATTTTTTAGGAAAAAAAATTTGGAATCATTGGAAAATAAATTAAAATTGAATAACAATCATTCAAAATTTTAAATTCTATAACTATCACAAAAATCAATTTGTCTTTAATTTATTTCTGATTTCTTCAAATTAATTCACATGTTCATGGAGACAAGAATAAAAATAAAAAATTTCAATTCATCATACAATAGATTAAATTATAAAATAATTGCAATTAAATCAAAGAAACATAGCCATGAATATAATATAAATCTAAAACCATCATACAAGAAAACTAGTTCAGTTTTCACGCATAATTCATTTTTATTTTTAAAAATGACAAAGACCATATACTTATTCACATATAATCACCAATAATACATATTAATATTACTATAATAAAAAAATCATTAAACTATTATATGTATTTTTTTGGCCAATTATATATATATACCGTAATCGTTTCAATTCATTCAATGGAACTTTACTTTGATACTATTGGTTTTCATGGATCATGCATAGTGGAAAATAAAACTCCATGCATACCAAACAAAGGAAAAAGGGCTACTGGAGGACTTGAAGTACAAAATTAAATTAAAAACTATAGTTAGAATCCTATATTGTCCTAAAAGTAGACCTATTGAATTTTTATTTTCTCCTTACTGAGTTATTGCAAACAATAGTGATCCTAACTAGGAACACCTCCAAGATATCCATAAAAGAATTATGAGATGAGGAATTACCAGAAACCTAAACGTTAGTAAGGTGTTTTGGTGTTTGGAGAAGAAAAAAGAAGAAGAAAATTGTTCCACGGTAAAAATGGTTTTTCTATGAAGAGGGGGGGCATTTCACATGTGGTGGCTGATTTTTTAGGTATATTTATAGCCTCTTAGATTCCCTAGGTTAGATATTAATTTCATTAAAATTTGGAAATATTTAGGTTTAAGTAGCCCCATTAAATGGTCCATTTAATCTACCATATACAGACCCTAACTACTGGGCTATTGTGCTGGGCTTTTAGCTCATCTTTGGGAATCCTATTAATGTCCTTTTAAGCCTTAATTTAAATAAGCTCTAAACTTAATTTAAAGGCCTCTTAAGAATTAAAAGGCTATACAAAAATTAAAACCCAAATAAATCACTAATAGGGCCTTTGAGGCCCTAATTTATCTAGCCTTATTTTATGCCAAATTCATAGAATTGAAATCTAATCCTAATTTAAATCTTCTTTATTATTTCTCCAAATTCTAATGACATCTCATGCCATTAAATTACTTAATATAATTTAATTTGTTAAGCCTAATCTCAAATTCATTACGTGTAGGACCATATGGGCTTTTGAAACACATTAGTAATACGTAGTGAATAAGAATCCTACTTTAACTAAGATTCCTATGATTTAATCTCATTAAATCATAAGTAACTGCCAATTAATTATTCACATATGCACAAGTCATGAGAGGCATCTAGCTATGCATCATGAATACCCAAGTGTCAAAAAGTCAAGAGGCTTCTTCTATATAAAGTTACTATGTAATAAACACATTTAACATTCTTTATCTCATCCAGGATTGAGTATGAACTTGTGTCAATTCAATGCTTAATTAAGTATGTGTAATTAAGCCTTGAATATGCTAGTCATTGTCTTTATTCCAAAAATGCCCCTATGGTTCTGATTCACAATTGCACTTTAGTTTGCAGACGTTTCCTGAATAAAGATCATTACTAGAATAGTGAGATAAACTCCCCACTTTGTAGTCTTAGGTGGTGAATCCTCTCTCAATCATTGCCCTATCTTCAAGTATTTCATGATATACCTAATTCTAGTAGCTATGTGTACTTTTTTTTCAAATTAAAGCCACCAAAGTCAAAATATATCTTTTCATACTTAAGATAGTCAGTTCTCTCAAGTCTAAGGATACTTGTACCACTCTTATGATGAGATACTTTCACTCATATACATTAATTGTCCATGTGAAGATCTTATGTTGGGTCTCCAATGATCTGACTTCCCAAGAAAGCATCCACATGTTAACTCCAAGCATCACTATGCTTATAGCTTATGAGAACTACTGCTTGACTTAATTAAAAAGTATAACATGTGCCAGTCCATTCATATTAACATTGTTCTATCTTATTAATACTATAACTATGAATATTTTAGGTATTATCATAATTGCATGCAAGAGGAATCCCACATTATGAAATTTTCATGATTTCCTCTGCATTGTGATTATAGACTAGGGACTTTATTACATGGTTTAATTCATGGCAAGCAAATATAAAAAATATATATATAAGCACTAAGTAATAAACAAAAATTCCATTCTCATTAATAAATGAATGTTTTATATACATATCATACAAGTGCTCTAGAGCATACAACTAACAATAATCTATTTTTTTTCCTATAGATCCAATGGAATAATAATTCTAGGTAAGTTAAACATGTTGGGATAAAACATATGCTAGGGGGTAAGAATTTTATGTGATGCTAAAATGTTTATTAGTAGTTATGACATTGTTATTGATATGGAATGGTATGATAGAAGACATGAATATGTACATCATGTAAGGTATAATATCATGAGATATATATGTGTGTGTGTGTGTGTGTATAAATGATACAGGGAGTGTATGTTATGTTAAATAAAGATGTTTGTATGCTTGAGTTATATAATACATGGAGAATGAACAATGGCATACATTGGTATGCATGTTACGAAATAAAGCATGTTGCACATGTATATGGTTGAATAGCCAAAACTATGAGTATGTGAATAAGATTCATGAATTTTGAGCCTATGTGAGATGATATTATCGATAGTAATTCGATACTTGAGAAATCCATAAAGTAGTAAAATACAAGATTAAGGCATGATTATGTGTAATCAACTTACCAACTTATTATGCCAATTATGTATGATATATGAATAATAAAGCATGAGCAATCATGGGAACCTTGATAGCTTTCCTTATGGTCATGTATTAGCAATGTTTTTTGAAAAATGAACCTAACTCACAATAAATATGTGAAACATAATGAAACAAGTTAAATTGCCTATAAGAGTAAACAACCTAGCCTTGATAAGTTAACTAGTCAACTAGCAAGATTAGTAGCTGCTAGAATACTTTTATGCTTATTTTCTACCCTTCTAGCTACTGTATAAGCCTTGGGGCCATCTTATGATTTTAGACCTTCAGGTCACCATATTAAACCTTTAAGTCACCATTAAATATTTTTGGTCACCATCAGACCTCTATGGTCACCATCAGACCTCTATGGTCACCATTAGAACTTTAAGTCATCGTCAAACCTTTGGGTCACTACTAATGCTTTGTGGTCACCAATTCTTATTATCAACTTTTTGGATTGTGTCTATTAATTATGGGCAAATTCAGTGGATAATTTGGTGAAAATAATGAGTCATTCATATGAATTCATAAGGTAATATAAATAAATGTAGTGAATGATAGCATGATGAGTTACATGTTATAATGATGTTTGCAAGCATATGCCTTTATTTATTTTAATTGTCATGCATTGTTATCATATTATTAATGTGTTATAATGAAGTCATGAATGAATTATACATGTGATTTTAGAATAGTATACACTATTAAGCTTTAAGCTTAGTGCATCATTGTTTTGCAGTATGTAAGTTAAAGAACAAGTTTGAAGTTAAAGCCTCATTTAACAATATAAATCAAGACAAAAGCTTCCTTTTGGAATAGTTTTTTTTATCATTCTATATATGACATGATTTAAGGGCACTCATATATATGTAATGTTGAGAAGGGCTTAAACATGTTTTACATTGGTTTTGTAACTCTCATAACAAAGGTTATTTTGTAATGTGTATCTATACTACAACAATGTTTATGATTATGTTTATGTTCTTAAGATTGTATGGATATTGAGAATGTATGTTTTGAGATGATTTGGATGGTTAAGAGGAACAACATAAGTTAAGGTTTGATATTGGCATATAGAAGTGTTTTTACCTACAGGTATCATTCATAGTTGGAATAGTGTCCTGATACAACTATTATGCTGTCAGATTTTGACCTTATGATTGCCCTAGTGCTTCTACCTTTTAAAAAGAATTTTTGTTAAATTGATTTCCAAGAGATATTACATGTTAACAATTTCAAGAGTTTTAAATTTATATGGCATTTATATTATAATAGTTTGTATATCGTTTGTGTGGCACTTCTTACTTATATCTAGCAGTGTCACATTTGGTGTTATCAGAGCTCCAATTTAGGCATTCTTTGGTATATAAGGGTTACATATGAGCACCTAAAGTTTAAAATCATGCATTGCATAAGTAACACTATTAAGGCTTATAATTTTTGGTTTCTATAGATTATGCATAGTAGAGAATAAAACTCCATGGATACTAAACAAAGGAAAAAGCGCCATTAGATGCATTGAAATACAAAATTAAATTAAAAATAATGGTTAGATTTATATACCATCTCAACTATAGACTTATTGAATTCTTATGTTCTCCTTATTAGGTTGTTGGAAACCATAGTGATCCCTATTGGTAATGCCTCCAAGGTACTTACACAAAAAATCATGAGATTAGAAATTACCAAAAACTTAGAGTCTAGTAAGGTTTTTTGGCAATTAGAGAAGAAGAAAAAAGAAGAAAATTGTTATGTGGTACAAATCATTTTTCCACAGAAAGGGGAGGTTTTTCATGCTTGCTAGTTAATTTTTAAGGCATATTTATAGCCTCTTAGATGACCTAGGTCAGATACTAAACCCATTAAAATTTGGCACCATTTGGGTTTAAATAGGCCCATCAAATTATCCATTTAATCCACCATGCGCAGAGCCCATCTAATAGGCTTTTATGCTTGGTTTTTGGCTTATCTTTGGGTAGTCAATTGAAGCCCTTTTAAGCCTTAATTTAAATAAGATCTAAACCATGTTTAATGGCCTTTTAGAAATTAAAAGGCCATCCAAAAATTAGATCCTAATTATATTCCCAACTGGGCTTTTAAGGACTCAATGTGTCTAGCCCTATTTTAGGCCAAATTCATTGAATTGGACTCTAAGCCAAATTTAATTCTTCTTTCTTATTTCTCCAAATTCTAATGAAATTTCATGCCATTAAATTACTTTATATATTAAACCTTATCTCAAATTATTTATGTGTGTGACCCTAAGAGTTTCTAGAGCACGTTGGCAGTATGTAGTAAAAAGAATCCTACTTTAACTAGGATTCCTATGATTTAATTGCATTAAATTATAATTAATTCCTAATAATTATTCACATGTGTACAACTTATGAGAGGCAAGTAGCCATGCACCATGACTTCCTATGTGTCAAAAAGTCAAATGGTTTGACTTAACCCTTTTTACAAAGTTACTGTCCATTAAACTTCTTTCACCATTCTTTGTTTCATCTATGTTTGAGTTTAGACTTGTGTCAACTTAATGCATAATTAAGTATGTATAATTAAGGCTCAAATATGTTAGTTCTAGTAAAATTGTCTTTATAACAAAAATGCCTCTATGAATCCCATTGACACTTGCATTTCACTTTGCCTAATGTTTCTCGAATAATGATCATTGTTAGAATAGTGAGATAAACTCCCCACTCTATAATTTATGGTGGTGAATCCTCTATTTATCATTGCCCTATCTTTAAATATGTCATGATATACACAATCTCTTAGCATTGTGTACTTCATGTTAGAAGTAAAAGCACCACAGCCAAAGTATATCTTTCCATACTTAAGAGAGTCAGTGGTCTCAAGTCTAAGGATACTTGCACCACCGTTATGATGAGATGCTTTCACTAATATAGATTAATTATCCATATAAAGGTATCATGTTGGGGATCTATTGAACTAGCTTCCTAAGAAAGCATCCACATGTTAAGTCCAAGCATCTCCATGCTAACAACTTGTGATAACTACTGCTTGACCTAGTCGAGAAGTATAACATGTGCTAGCTTATCCATATTAACAATGTCCCATCTTGTTAATACTATGACTAGGGATATTTTAGGTATTATCACAATTGCATGTAATAGGAATCTCACATCTTAAACTCTTCATGATTTTCCTTTGAATTATGATTATATACTAAAGACATTATTATATGGTTTAAGTCATGGCAAACAAATATAAAGAAATATATATAAGTACTAAGTAATAAAGAAAAATGCCATTTTTATTAATAAATAAACATTTTATATATGTATCATATAAGTGCTCTAGGGCATACAACTAATAATAATCTATTCTTGTCCTATATATCAAAGATAAGTAAATCAATACCATAAGGTGGTGTAAAAGAAGTGAAAAGTATTGCACCAACCTCAGTGAATATGCCATTAAGGGTAAGTATATTAGCACAAGTGTTGTAGGAATAGCTGCACAGGCCTAGCCGACCCTATTAATGTAAATTATAGAATTATTGAGATATTCTACTACTAGTAGTGCTTTTTCTCCACCACTAGTGTAACCTCACCACCTCCAAATGCACTTCAGAAGATATATCAAAATAATGTTAGGAAAATGGGCTCTATGGATTTTATGGGAAGTGATGTGGATTTTGTGGGAAGTGAAAAGGATTATTCTGCTGCTTCAAAGTATTAGATAGAAAGAATAGTTAAAATGTTTCAGCACTGGAGATATACCCCTAAAGAGAATGTTATATGTGCAACCTCCCTCCTACAAAAGAAGGCTTTCAAATGGTAGAAAGGTATCACAGAGCATAAGGCACAAGAACACTTGACATAGGAATTTCTTTGTAAATGAATTCAAGAAGAAGTACATTAGAAAAAATTACTTAGACAAGAAAAGATTGGAATTCATCGACCTGATGCAAAAACACCAACCCATCTTAGAATATGAAAAAGTGTTTGCAAGGCTCAGTAGATATGCAAAAGAAATGGTTACAATAGAAGCTGAACAATGCAAGAGGTTTAAAAAAGTGTTCAATCATGATATCAGACTTTGTATGCCTTCAATGAAAATAAAATACTCCTCTACATTGGTGGTAGGCTCTCACACAATGGAAAAAATACGAAAAGAAAAGTAAGAGAGTCTTCAAAGGAAGACATTAGATAAACAAGGATAAGTTAATTTAGCTCCTTGTTTGGAGAAGAAGTTCAAGGGTGACAAATCCATATAGTAGCAATAGAGATAGAGTTAGAAATATAAATCTAGTTAGGTTCTTAGCCTAGATTCAAATAATATGTGCTTGCCTCTAGTGCACTAGCATCAATTGCCAAGAGTACACCAGTAACTAGATGTGAGCACTGTGGCAAGAAGCATAGGGGCATTTGTTAGAAAACCATTCTTAGACTATGCTATGGGTGTGGCTACAAAGACCAATATCAAAAGCATTACCCTAATATGTCTATCACATTTACACAATTTTAGGCTTTTTCACTAGCTACTACTAGGAGCTAAAGAATGGATAGAGGAGATAGAGTTGGGGCTAGTGAAAGAGCCCAATCAGATATAGTAGAGAGATCCAATCCTAAAGCACTTACTTAATAATATGCCATCAGGGCACATGAAGAATTTGATTCTCTTGATGATATTATTGGTATATTTTATCTTTTTAATCTACCTACTTTGGCTTTAATAAATTTGGGTTCTACATATTCATACATGTAACACCAGAAAAATCTCTGTGTTATGAATAGTACTTCGTAGGACGTGAATAGTGGTTTCCTAAGGCCAAGGACAATAATTCAAATGAATGAAAGTATTAATTATAACATAATTTCGAATGAAATTTAAAGTCCAAATAAAGTCATTTAGGTGGTTAAAAATAACTGTTAAATTTTATGGCAACGTCATTTGAATAGTGAACTTATTTTAACTAAACCATAAAATAATTAAAAAGTTGCTAATAAAATTATGGGATTAATACAACTTGATACTTAAAAATTATAATTAGCTTGTTGGCACTTGAATTGGAATTTATAGATCTTAGGGAGTATTTTTATAGAAATTGGGTTATATAAAAAGTTGTAATTTAATTTAATTATTTTTTTGTTTTTTGAGCTTCAATTTTTAGAGGTTTGTGGGGCCTAAATTATTTGAATTTTTGCATGTTCAATTGAGATTAAATTGTGGTTAAAGAGAATAAAAATAGGAGGAAAGAGGGGATAAAAAATGAAAAGTAAAATGTTTTTTTTTAAAAAGTATAAATTGGTCAACTTTTCTTTATTTTTGGTCAAATATCACATGGCTCCTCTCTTCTCCCTCTCTCTCTAGTTAATGGCAACAATGAAGGTTTTCCTCTATTGTTAACTCATTTTCCTTCATTTTTGCTTTGATTTACTCCATTTGATCATGAGATATAAGCCTCTATGACCTCTATAGCCTATTTCAAGAAATAAATTCAAAGAAATAAAAAAAATTGCTTATTTTTAAGCTCAATGAATAGTGACCATCTTTGATTTGAGTAAGAATTTTTGAATTCTGATATTTTTTCTATGTTTAATAAGTGCCCAAAAGTCATTATATGTGGTCCATTTCAAATTTTGATGTTCGTATGATTTTTATGAATTTTAATGAAATGAATCTATAACCTATAGTTGATAAAATTGATGAATCTCAAGTTAAGGGGAAAGGCAACGTGTAGGCAATCCTCAAAAGTTGTGACACCCCCTACCAAACTTTCTAAGAAACCTGATAGGCGATGCACTTCCCACTAGGTCACCAATCTTAGAATTGCTCTAGGTTTAAACTTCTTAACACTTATAGACTATTTTATAACTTTCTCATGTATGGCTTAACTTCTCAGTCTATCCATTAATCATTCTCATATGAGGTATAACAAGCCTAAAAAATCATTAAACAGGCACTGAACATGTTTACAAAAAATTGGGTAGCATAATGACTACCTAGGTGACATTTTGAAAAAAATTTCACCTGTAAAAGCACTTCTAATATCATTATTATTAACCTACCCTCTACTAAATCCTTTTGATCCCGTCGATAACCTCATCACATCCTAATAAACACTCACAATCACATAGGGCCTCAAGCACACATCATTAGAAATCCATAAGAATAAACCAGTCAAATAAACAACCTGTTCATATACTTCACATCCACTCTTTCTATATATATAAACACTCGCAGCTTTTAAGCATGTTAAACCCATAACTTATAGTTTTTACATGAGTGCTTACTAACATAACAAAAATGACATCTATGGACTCCACAATATCTGTGCTATTACATTGCACAATCTTCTAGGCTGGACTATTTACTTCTGTAACTTGTGCACCAAAACACTGGTACGCTAAGTGTAAAACTCTGTGGTGAACCTAATGCATTAAAAACATGTTGTACACAAGTACTCAAATGTAATAACAAGATTTAAGTATATATATTCAATGCAAAAATTAAATTCATCCAAGTGACATTAATTTCATGACTTAGTCTCCTAGTTCATTTAATTACAATTATGCCACTATGGCACTTTTACTCAATTTAATCATTCAGTGATGTAACATCAATCAAGTCTATACATAATAAGCCCGACTAGATAGACTACACTTAAAGACACTAGACTAAGAGGGAACTAAAAAGTTATGTAGTCACCCACATTCTATACCCCGATCGCTAAACCGACTTAGTCTGATAGTAGGGATTAGTTCACTTGAACCTCCCAATACTAGATAAGGGGTAGTAGGGATCAGTCCGTAGACTTCCCAATACCCCAAACAAATCAATACCAAGTAATTTTATAGATAGGAGGGATTAGCCCGTAGACCTCCTTATATCTAGATAATCATTAATAAACAACTTTAGTGGATAGTAGGGATCAGTCTATAGACCTCTGAATATCCAAATAATCAACATCAAACATCTCCAATGGATAGTAAGGAATAGTTTAGAGGCCTCCCAATATCCAAAAAATCACCAACAAATATCTAGCTACTGCTAATCCCTAGTTAACCAGTCAACCTATCCAGTGGGGGTCTAACTAATGGGCCATTTGTCTTTATTTCATGTCCATATATTTACTTATCATCACTTTAAATTATTTAGAAATGAATAATAGAAAGTTATAAATTTATATTGACAATTGAAATGTGACCTATATAGTTACAAGTCATGTTTTGTCCTACAAGATAGTTACAGGTCTATTTTTCTAAGCCAATTTAATTCACTTCCTTAGGCATATTTAGGACCACATTAAGTCTAATCTAAGTCATTATCTTGAGCATAATTATGTCCAAGTCAAAAGCCCTTTCCAGTGCATAAGTTATCAAGTCATTTTTCATAGACAATTATAAGTCATTTTAGCATTTTACATATACAGTTACAAGTCTAGAACATGCCTTTTTCATAATATTTTTCCATGCCATTTGCATCCATTCTCACGCATTGCCATAAGCCTAAAGCCATATCAATTTACACATTTCAATTGGCCATAAAAATGTCCTCAAATTCATTCCATACAAGTTTAACAAGGTGTCCCAATTTTAGGCCCAATTACAAACTATTTTATGGTCCATTTTTGGTCATTTTACAACTCCATTTCAAACCATTTTAAAGACATATTTTAGCTCAATTTCAACATTAACTCCTTACCACAATTTATTCATTATCATGCCTCATTACTCATAAATTTTCATCTATCTCATGCCAATCTCACATCGCACATTTCATACTTAATATGCCATGCCATTCTCACACCCACACATCATGCCATAACATACACATCATGCTTACCTTACCGCACATACCTGTTAGCCAAAGCTTGCTAATGGTTGTATACATGCTTTTGTTCATATTCACTTATGCACACGCATATAATGGTATCATTCAAGCAGACACATACACACACACACCACATATCATGCAACTTAATCCTTGACATGCCTTACACATGCCTACAAGCATTTTTCCACCAAATTCACCATATATACATACACTTTTAACCCTAACATACCATTTGCCATCTAACATCCCATTCTACCATGCCATACACACACATTGCAACCTAAGGCACCTTTTGGCCACTTATAGTAACACCACTAATCATTCATTTTCTCATTATACACAAACATAATCCATCCAATTCCATACCATACCTATCAATAACCATTAAAACCATACAAACAAATACCTTAGCCCCACATTCATGCACACACCTCTTGACCATAAGGAGACCATACTTTCACATGCCTTATTTCCATTAAAACAACCCATAAATCACTCAATTACCATAGAGTTAATATCAAATTAAGCTTAGTACACCCTTACCTTTACATTACCCACCAAAAACATGATTTCCATGCAAATTTCCCACGCAATTTACACTTGAACTACATATGGCGTGCCTCAAATACATTATATTCACATACATCACTAACTTTCAAGGCTTTTTCTGCACTTTTAGCTTGTCAATTCCCTTGTTGTACTTCACTATCACCTTGGCTTACATACACATCCATATGCATCAGAAAAATCCTTAAAAATTCTATAAGCCTCCAAATCAAAATCCAAAGATATAGGCACCCTTTGATGAATAAAATCTTCTAGGAAATAAAATAAAAATGAAGAAAACATGCTTACACTTGAAATTGATTTTTCACTCTCCCTTTATGTATACTTGGTGATATCTTGATTTTTCTTGAATTTTATGGGTGTCTATGGTGCTTCAACCCTTTAAAGTCTAATTGCTACCTAGTAAAATGAATTTTTGGTGATAAATGGAGGCTAAATTAAGCTTGGGAAGCCATGGCAATGGAAGGGGGAAAGAGAGATTGGCATTAAGAGAGGTAGAAGGGAAATGGGGAGGAACTAAGATGGGTGAGTAGGCTTGCCACATGGACGCTTAGGTGGTAAAAGAGGGGTATTTATAGTGGACATGGATAGCTCAAGTGGTGACACATGTCACCTGATCTTCCAAAAAATGCTCGATTTCTATTGAAACTTTATGAAATTAAAAAAAATTCACTTAAACCTCTAAAAAATGTAACATCGGTTTTAAAAATTCTCAATTAGGCCTATTTAAGGACTCATAAAATTTTATATTCAAATTCTATCATCAAAATAGTTAACTAATTTCCTCAATTTACATGAAAGTTTTAAAATTTAAGAAAATTAGTAAATGACCTCAAAATTTAAAAATTCCTTTACCAATGATCTCAAGGCATTTTTTGACCTTTAAGGTATGGTATTTTTACATCTGCCTAGGCACATTCTGGATCATTCTTGACCAAAGTCTGTTTAAGCTTATGGCCCTCTAGATTTTGGCTTTAAATAATTCATTAGTTCTACTAAATCTTTAAATTATGTCATTTTCTTCATTTTCAAGCCCCTCAAAGTTTCATGACTAGTACACATCACCGCAGACCTTGTGAAGGTGACCCAGCACTATGGGCACACTTTTTGAGCCTTAAACGTACTATTTTATAGAGCTTTATTTTATGGGTGTTACAGTTCTTGCCCTCTTAAGAAATTTTATCCTCTAAATTACCTAGAGTAAATAGATATGGATATTGGCTTTTAATCTGATCCTTGGGTTCTCATATGGCTTCTTTTATGTTATGATGCTTTCAGAGGACTTTAACTAGAGGGATGGTTTTATTTCTCAACTGCTTCACTTCTCGAGCTAGAATCTATATTGGTTCTTCATTATAGCTCAAATCTTGTTGTACCTTAATGTCTATCACAAGAACTACATGGGATGGATCTGATCTATACCTTCTAAGTATTGAAGCATGGAACACATCATGGATTTATTGTAACTAAGATAGCAAGGCTTGCCTATTTGCTAATGGACCCACTCTTTTTGTAATCTCATATAGCCTAATAAATCTAGGACTCAGCTTCCCCTTTTTACAAAATTCCACTAAGATACCTTTCAAAACACTCTATCACCCACCGCATATTCAATATCCCTCCATTTTAAGTCAACATATGACTTATGTTTGTCAGTTGTATCTTTCATTCTTTTCGTGATAACCTTGACTTTCTCTTTAGCATCTCTAATCATGTCAACCCTGAAATTTGATCGTCGAACTCAAATGGAGAATGCCACATGCAAACTTATATCATCTTTCTCAATTTTGCTATCCAAAAATTCACTAGAATTTAAAACTTTTCTTACTTAAAGCATCTCCTAACTTAAAGAGTTGTAAAAACTCTAAAAATCCTTTGACACATTTTATGAGGCAACTAATGGGGTCATTGTGTTGATAATCCGATAGCATAATAGCTACACTGGGACACTATCCTAAATAGTATACCTACAAAAATAAGCACTTCTATAACTCAAAACAACTCAATCAACCTTAATGGACCCTCCTAATCCCTCAAACCATCACATAACATAATGCATTTCTCAGCATATTTT
>CANXYI012129753.1:0-11802 GCA_948208565.1 Hura crepitans
TTAAGTAATTTGTCACCTCTTTATGTGTGTGTGAATCACTTTCATTTTTCAATTGTTGGATCGTTTCTTCAAGCAAAGCCTGCAAATCACATTTAGATTATCCAATCTTGCAAACATTTCGCATAAATGATTAACATAAAGAGGAAAAGATAATATTCTCTCTCCAAAGAGAAACTTTAGAACATTCTCCAATCTTTAGAATTAAAAAATTTTCCGAACTCTCACAGTTAGAAGGAATTCACACTACCTCTTTCTGTAAAGTCGAATAGTTTATATTTCTTAATTGATTGACCGTCTCCTCTAATGAAGCCTGCAAAAGTATGGTCAAGGCAAAGATATCTGCGTGACATAATTAGAGACTAGTAGAAAAAAAATTGCTTACCACTAAAAGAACACCATGAAATATTTTCTTCTCTTCCCACAAATTGATTCAGTTGATATTACCTGTTTCTCTCTTTCTGAATCATTTTCCATCTCTAGCCGTTTCACTTTCTCCTCTAAGATTGCCTGTAAATAATTGCATTGGGTTATACTGTGCGCCACACAGAAGAAGAAACTTTTTAACCAGCATCCACTGATTATATAATTAAGAGAATTCATTAGAAATTTGAGGAGTCCATTCACACAATTAAATTAAATTAAATTATACCTCTTTCTTTACATGGGAATCGTTATCGTTTTGTAATTGTTTTATCATCCCTTTCAATATGGCCTGTAAAAAACAAAGCATTGTTTCTGCTCAAAAATTCTAAAATACTTAAAAGATAGAAAGGGGGAAGAAATAAACAGATGACTAAAGTGAAGCACCTCTCTTTGCAGCCACTGTTGCTTCTCAGCTTCAGTTAGGATGGACTGTGAAACATAATTTTGAAAGGAGTTGCAAAAACATTAGTCCTCAAAAAGAGAAGGAGCAAAGGGAAGCAAGGAGAAAGAAAGAAAGGGCCAAGAATTTATATATTGGGTCATTTAGTTGTTCCATCCATCACATCTGCTGCTCATAGAGAAAATGCATGCATCTTATTTAGGCTATTGCACTTCAATGTTCAAAATCAACTGATCAAACTTTGCCTCTAAAATGCCTTAGAGGATGTTAATATATTCTTTGGGCATTGTAATTCAAGAGTACAAAAAAGCTTTTGACTGAAGTTTGTTCATTTTACATGGGAATTATTTTAGACATTATGGATACTCTCCATTATGTTTGTCTAAAACACATCTCCCGTATAAACAGCAGCACTTCAAATGAAAGTCATTCATCAAACGAAAGAAAGATGTCTAAAGTCCACTGCACATCAGTATATCAGCATACTGTTTCAACGAAAGACTCAGGTTACACAACCTAATAGATTCAAGAGACATAAGCATTGTCCTTCCAAACCCTTCAACTGTTAAAGGGATCAACATAACACAAATATTTAACCAAAAAAGAAAACTAAACCTAAAAGGCTTCCACTACATTTTATCAATACCAAAAGCAAATAATTACTTCTGCAGCAGCCAATCTGCAATGAATTTTGAATAAGTTGATCCAAAGCACTATCCAGGCCAGGACTTATATGTAACAATGCAGTGTTAATAGTCACTTAATGGTTAAAAAAAAAATCAAATTTTATTTCAAGCTGCAGGCAGCGACACATCTCAGCAAATACAAAACTTTCTCCACAAATTATAAAAAACAAAGGGAAAAGTACCCCAAAACTAGCATGCGATAAAGCCTCTACAATTCAAGGCTTGTGCTTTGACATAATATAGCTGGTTTTCTTCACCGAACTGAATTTTTGCTTGGCATAAATTAATGAGATTCAAATGGATAATTGACAAACTAGAAACCGATAACACGCTGTTTAAGCCCCTAAGGTAGTTTTTTTGTGTACTTTCGCCAAAACAAACATATAACACAAACAAACAAACAAAATCACACAAAAGCGAGCATCAAGAAGCACCATTAGCTGCATAAAAACTTACAGTTTCTGTCCCATTATTGTGCTGCCTATCCGTGTCAGCATTTTGAACAGCATCGTTTTGAACCTCCGCGGCGATGTCACTAATTTGGTTATGATCATTCTTCCCATTACTCACACCATTTAGATCTGCATCAACTGGGATATCATCATCCGTCGTTTTAGTCTGCTTGTTTTTCTTTTTCTTGTTCCTCTTCTTCTTCTTATCATCCTCCATTGTTTCTAAATTGAACAAAAACTAGATCCAAGCAAATAAATCTCGCCTTCACTTCCAACCTATTTTAGAACTCTACACCTGCGACTTTGTTCGAAAACTGAAAAAGAAAATCAGGTTAACGTGATGAAAGAACACAATTTGAGATCTAAATCAACAACAAACGCCCGCACAAATTTGATAGGAGAAAACCTAATCGTAAACGTAAAGATGTGAATAATGAAGCTACCTATTTGCCTGAAATGGAAATTGTATTCATACAAATAGATTGCAGAAACGCGTGAAAGTAACGATTCGCTTTGCTTCCAATTGAAACGTTTCTTGGAGGGTGAAATTTCTTCTAAGATGAACGAGCGATGCAGGTCTGTTACCAATGGTATCGTGGCAAAAATAATTATTATACTTTGTTTCATAATTTTTTAAAAAATAGAAATAATTATAATTTGACACAATAATTAAAATTTCATTTTTTAATAATTAAAATTTTAAATTATTATTTTATATAATTTGAATCATAGGTCTATTTTATATTAAAATATACAATTTTACATATATATTAAATGATCAAAATTTAAAAAAAATAAGTTTATCATCTATTAAAAATGTCATATTGTCATTTTTTTAAAAATAATTCATTATGAACGCTGAAAATATTAAAAAAATGAAATCACTATTTACAAAAAAGTAGAATATTAGCATTTTTTAAAGAAATTGCATTTGTTAAATTTTATATAACTGCCATAATATAGAATAATTTGATTTTTAACAAAAAAATTAATACATGTTCCAATTATTGTAAAATAATAATTCTTTTTTTTTCAATGATAATTTAGAATTTTAATCATTATAAAAAAAATGCTAGAATTTCAATTATTATTATCCTAATTATTAATATCAAATTTGTAATTATTCCTAAAAATATAATAAGGTGTATTCGCATTGTAGTGATTTTTTATTTTTTTTATAGTTTTAACAAATATTTTAAAGGATATAAATTCATTATTTTTTACACTATGTTTAAATGATTATTTTTTATTATAAATATATAATAATGTATCTTATTATGATGTATTATTGAATAAATATTATAATTAAACATATTTTATTTCATGTCATTGTTTTATATTTTTTATTTGATTTAATTATATTGCATGATATAATTAAATTGACTTTTTTTTATATACTATCCGATGTTCGAAATTTATTGATCAAATTAAAGTTAGGTAGGCTCACAAATGGAATAAAATGCTCCTTCATAAATATTTAAAGATATTATATGCATAAAACTTGAAGCCGAAACCTTTTATTAAAGAATAAGCCATCTTATCCCTTGATGGTAACTAAAGTGATATTTTTACTTAAATATTATTAACCAATACCGCAAATATAGGTCACCAACAGCTAATGACAATATTAACCGTTGGCTCAAAAGGTTATAAAAATTATTTTGATGATAATCAAATCTTAAATGATTTTTAGATATCTATTTGTGTGTTAAATTATTTAAGATCTTATTCTTATTCCAAGTGCAAGATTTCAGTATATTAAAATAGCATGAAGAAAAGAAAATTCAAGTGAAAATTTTATTTAAAGAAATTTCAAGAAATTAAAGACCTTAGGATGTATTATTATAAAATTAAATTTGAGAGACACATACTCACTTATGCATAAAATGTTTCAAAAATTGCATTAAAAAGGTCATTCCAAAAAGTTTAAGTTAAAAAATAACAATTTTCTAAAAATTATGGTTAAAGACAATCTAGAATTGACTATAAATTAATTGTCCAGATCAAATAGTTCTAATTTACACAGTATTCTAAATAGTTGACCTAAACAAAAAAAAATAAAATAATGGTAATATTTTAAAAATGTCTTTTTGCCTCTAAACGGCTAATTTCTATTTTCAATTGGGAACTATATATGTCTTATTTTTAGAATTATATATGTCTTATTGTCACTTGAGAACAAGTTGGATAAGTATTGAAAAATATTTATTTCTAAAGAAATATTACTTTAAACTTATTTCTATACTTAAACACATTGTGCTTTTATCTTTACACATTCTTCTTTAAGTTTAATTAAAGTTATTGCTGTAATTTTTCTTTGTGGAGAAAAATTTTTTTAGAAAAGATTTTTTATCTTGAGTTTAAGAGTGCTAAATCCTTGAAAAAATCTAACAAGTTTTTTTGTAACTTTTAACTTTGGAGAAAAGTTGTGGGTAACTTTATTTAAGCTTGTAAATGGCTTTAACTCTTGCCAAACAAAATAGTTGAGTTGAGAGAAAATCCCAAATATGTTATTTTGAGGAGTGGACATTGATGTGGATAGGCGAACCACTATAAAATTCTTATGCAAGCTCTCTTCTCTACTCTACTCTATTTGTGTTTGCAATTTTATTTCCACAACTTTGTTTTCTAAAGTTTGAAAGATCTTCAAATTAGTTTTATAACAGAAAGTTTTTGGGTTAAAGTTATTTTTTTCAATCCTTCAAGAGAAGTTTTAAAAATCCTACATTTTTATACTCTGTTCAGAAAATTATTTTTCTGATCTATACAGAAATCTGCCCTGTGAAGAAACTATTTTCTAATCTATCTAGAAAAGCAGATAGAATAGAAATATATTCTATTACAGAAATATTTTTAAACGTTCAATTCACCCCCTTTTAAGTGCTTTGGGACCAACACTAACTTAAAACACCTTTTCTTTTTTATTTACTAATGATGAAATATGTATTATAAATTATTTTTTTAATTTTGTTATTTCATATTTTAAAATAAATAAATTAATAGTAATTTTCATATGAAAATTAATAGAAATTTCAAGTAAATCAAATTTATTTCCCAATTTTAATGTTTAATAAATTTTTAATAAATTAAAAATTTCAAAATAACTAATAGATTAATATATATGTAATTAACTAGTCATATAGTCATGCTTCGTGCTTAAAAATGTAACAATCCAAAAATTTTTAGTTTCAAAAAGCACTATTCAAGGACACGTGCTAGGCACTCCAGATTCAAGCAGTCTGATTTGGATCATGGATAGTATTATTCGAAGTGAGAATGGGGTTTAAAAATGAAGTCAAATCGAGAAAGGGCTTGAAAATCAAAAATACGATTCAAGAATAGACTTTATTGCATGAAATTAAAATTTTGGGAACAATATGGTAATTTTTACTATAAGATATTTGTAAGAATGAGTGAATAATGGTAGTAAAGCCGCTTTTCACATGTGGCCCATTGGATTTGTGAGCAAAAAACATTAGATTAGTATGATAATCTTATTCATGATATAAATAGCTTGGCACCACCTTTGTTTCCAAAAAAAATCATTTTGGAGATAAGGAAATTTAAAAAAAAAGGTTAAACTTTGAAGTATTTCTTTTTAGGTTCCTTGGGGAATCAAATAACAATAGAAGCATTTTCTTTGCGATTTTCTTCTTTTCTTGAGTAACTTTAAGGGGTTTTATTTGCTTGAAGAGAGATTTCACCATTAGAAATTAATTATTGTATTTCGGATACTAAAAATCAAGGAAACCAAAACTTTCTTCCAAGGGGACAAGGGAGAAAGTTGTGAGCCATAAAATTTAAACTTTCCAAGATCAATTATTGCCCTCATTTCTCTATCATATGGAAAAGGAAATTAATTTAATAAGATAACTAGAGAAAAAGATTTTGGGTGTGGCATTTCATGAACAAAACCAAAAGCTTTTGCCTTGAGTAAAGATGAAATAGATGTTTAAAAGTATGGGTAGCTGGGTGGATTTAGGGATTTCGGTTGATAATGCAATTAAGGGGCAAAATGAAAAGATTCTCAAAATCTAGGTTGTCGTTAACATCAAAGAGCTTTGATTGGAAGAGAGTTTGAAGGAGCAAAGAGAGTGGTTTTGCAATGCAATAGCTGTTGATTGACACTCATTTATGTTTTCATAAGGTGCCGTTGCAAATGAAGGTTGAAGAGGATGAGCTTGATTTATAGAAATTCTATAAAAGCCGAAAATGAAGGAGATGATGAAAGCAAAACTAAGGTGCAAAAAGGAAAAAAGAAAAAAAACCTCTAATGGTGGTTGAATAGGCCATTAGAAGTGAATAGCTGATGATTTTGTAAGGACTAAAGATGTCATACAGGTTAAAGCATCATTCGAACCTTTAAATTCTGTTGAGATTACTAGAATAATTAAGAGCCAAATATTCTTATTTTTACTGTTATGGTGAATTCTATTATTGCTTAAGTTCAAAAAGGGAATTATGGATTTTCACCAGTATTTTAGTATGGATACAGATTTCAAAACCTAAAATTTGATCTAGTTAGACAACCTGAGTGAAAATGATGCCGAGGTAAGTTGCAAATCCTATGTTTGAGCTTTTTATTTTTAGTTGGCTTGTATATGTAACTAGCATATTAAAGTAAAAAGCAATGGGAAGTTGTTAGGGACAACAGAGTAAGGAGTTTCATTTGCGAATAAGGAGTGGTCATTGAGGCATATAAAGTTGAAATGAATGAGTTAAAAATGATAATAGTACATTTAAATAAAAAGAACCTTTAGGCGTAAAGCGTTAATCTCTTTCGAAATGGTTTATTTCTATTTGTTACTCCAAATCATATATTAGAATATTTTTTTAAGTGAAATTGAAAAAAAAAAGAGAAGTCTGAATGTTTACCTGCTATTTTAATTGAAGAATTCAAGATAGATATTGAGTAGATGATTTAAGTAATGGTGTATAGGTTTAAATGGCTAAC
The DNA here is from genome assembly GCA_948208565.1 of Hura crepitans. Taxonomy (NCBI): domain Eukaryota; kingdom Viridiplantae; phylum Streptophyta; class Magnoliopsida; order Malpighiales; family Euphorbiaceae; genus Hura; species Hura crepitans. Next base: position 6,916 of record CANXYI012129753.1, read on the forward strand.
TAAGGAAATACAACATGAACTCACTACATAGTCCTATTTTAGTTCAATATGCTTAACAAGTCTTTCCTCGTTTCCTTACTTTTATAACTATATTATTCATAAAAAGTCATTCATAAGCGTATAATTTGAAATGTTGAATTCTGAGTATAAGAAATAGTTTGACACAACTTGTTCAAGCTAAGTAAGGTTTATTTGTATTGTATACTTCACAATTTGCTATTGAAATTGTACTATCCTGCTTTTAATTTCTTCAACAGCTTATGAATCTTAACTAAGGATGTCCTAAATTGTTGAGATTAACTAAGTAGGAGTGTTGCTTAAAGTTAGATATAATACCCAATGACCTTTTAAGTCTAAATGAAAAAAAAAAGTATGACCAGTTATATGGATGAAATGATTTAGATAAAAGCATTAATTAACAATAAGGCATACATATGAATTAATGCATTATGAAATTAAAGAATGAATTGATTTTTCCTCCTATTCATGAATGCTTAGCACTCATTCAAGTATGAAATGAAGCGCTTATAAGGTAAAAACCTAGCCCTTGAACTATATGAATATTGATATATAAAGATACATGAAAATGAGCATATTGAATTTGAATATGTGAAATGTGCAATTTATGATTTGTGTATCTATTCCATAGTTATTAAAATTGAACCAACCAATCAAACCGGTTCGACCTGGAACCAGCAGTTGATCCAGTCCAATTTAGATGTAAAAACCAAACTGAACTTATTTTGAACCGAGAACTGCAACCGAAAAAATCGGATTGAACTAAAAATATCACAATTTTAGCTTCTTTTTTTTTACATTTTTTGTTTACATTATTTTAGACTTACAATTTTTCTTTTAGTGTTTTTTAAGTTATTTTTATGATTTAAAAATAATTTGAGAATATTAATAATAAAATTTGTTCAATTAATTATATTTTAATTGATAAATAATTAGATCATTTTAACTATAACTATTTTAATAAATTTATTTAATTAAAAAATCACAAAACTATATTAAATAGAGTAGAAACATATTAATTTTTTCATTAAACTTTTTTTAAAATTTTATTATATAAATAAATTCTAATACCTCAACTTTATAATAATTTATTATATTATTATTATTAATTTATTTTTATATATACTAATTATTTACTCATTTTATTATTTTTATATAATTTATTTAATATGGTATTGCTCATATTATGTTATTATTTTTTTATAAATGATTTTATTTAAAAAATAAAAAAATTCGATTCAATCTGGTTCTACTAGTCGAACTGGTCGAACCATGACCTAGTTAGATGTCCGGTCTGATCTCCAGTCTAGTTCTAATAACATTGATCCATTCCAAGTCTTAGTAAAATTTGTTAGTTAGGCTGAAACATTTGTACACATATATGATCGTATAATGATTGGGATATGTTATGCCTAAAGGGATAGAAAGACTTTAAATTTATATATTTTGCATGAATATTAGAGGATATGCGCTTGTTATATGTTTTTGGGCAAAAAGGTCAAGGTAACCTATGGATCCTTAGTAAAGTTTAATTTTTATTATAATGTTTAAAATGTTTAATTGAGCAAGTATTTGTATGAGTTTTGTGTATAAGTGATATATGCTAAAATATTGAAGTGTACATGTATATGGAAAGAAATGAACCTTAGAATGCATGTGATGAACAAAACATATTTTTGTAACCTACAAGGGTCAAAATATATAACCAAGAAAGGACCTTTGATCTTGTAATGATAATTGTGTGAAGTAAGGCTAAAAAGGTAAGACTTTATTTTAGAAATAAAAATAAATCACATGTGTGGAATCTAAGTAGATACAGTATAATGTGCTATAAGAACTTGTCTAATGGAGTGCTTCCACATGAACCTGAAAAGACACGCTTGAATATGTAAATGTTTCATTCATGTGTTTTGCTCATGAGAATGCCACCCATATGTATATGTATATATATACATGATATGTAAATATTGAACTATTTGAATAATGCCTAAGTTATACCTAAACATGTACATATCATGCTATGATACTTTGTTAATGTAGCATGTGAAATGAGCACATTGCATGATTAAATATGTGCATGTGACAATGTGGAATCACGGCTTAGAGAACGAGGAAATGAGTGAATTTGAATTGTAAATTGGCATATGTATGTATAAAAAGGGGCTTCATGGCTAAAATTGAATAAGTGACATGCTTAATACATGAATGCGTAACATGATTGTGAATACAATTGATATGCAAGGAAAAAGATTTGATACAAATGAATATGAAATATATAGACCCATTTTTACCTATGATGTATAAAAGGCCTGTATGATAGTTTGGCATGCTAAATAAGGGACCTTAGCAGACCTGCACATTTTATAGCTTCAGCTATTTCGTTTATAGCTTCGGGTATTTCAATATTCCCGTTATCCAGGCACCATGATTTACATCCAGGATAAAAATGGAACAATTTATAATTGATGATACTAAAGTAAGATGATTTCTATAATCTAATTCAATCTTAATGAATGTGATCAGTTGCATGTAAAATAATGAAACAAGATGGAAAAAGCACACAAATGACATGATTATAGAATCACATTGAATGTCACATATTCATATGCCTTTTTAGAGGAATTGAAATGCCAAGTAACATAATTTATGCTATTTTATAATGAGTAAAATAGAAATGCTATGTGAAAAAAAAAACCTACATGCATGTATGATGTAAGCTAATGTCTATAAATGTAAATGAAATGCATAATAAGGCTTGATGCAAAGGTGTAGACATATGGCTTCTTTGGTAGTTATGTATGAAATGCATTCATAGGCATGTTTAATGTATGCTTATGCTTTGAAACAATGATACATGATTTAAATATATCTACATATATGTAAAAATAAGAGAAATGCAATTTATTACATGGGTAGATGGTATCATGTATAAATGATGTGACGATATCTATATGCAATGATGTACAAGCATAGTAAAAAATGAATATGTAATGCTATCTGCCATTAATATTATAATGAAATTTGGTCTTAAATGAACTACTTTATCAATATTTATATAAAATTTATGTATGGATAATAAAGAGACTGGTGATTAGTCATTTAGACTAGGTTATGCACCACTGAACAAAATTTGATTAGTGCAGAGTTTTTCCTTTGTGTAGGTATAAGTCGAGGTGAGTATTCGATCGGTTCGATCTAAAAATCGACCAAACTGAACACTATAAAAAATAATCGAACCAATTGAACTATATATGAAAATCTAAACCGACCAAACCGATCGAACTAACCGATCTTTTTATATATTTTATTTTTTTATGCATAAAAACATCAAAACGATGTTGTTTTAGTGTAAAATGATGTAATTTTAAATGTCCAAAATGATGTCATTTTGATAGTTCAATCGATTCGATCTATTCGATTTTTAATATAAAAAATCGAAATCGAATCAAAAAATTGAAATTTTTTAAGAAACAAATTGAACAAACCAAACCAAATAGATCGAAATATCTATCGGTTTTGTTCGATTTTTTATTTCAATTTGGTTGTGCTCACCCCTAGGTATAAGCTTGGAGTTGCAAGAGCGGAGCGTAGAGCTAGATACTACTTCAAAAAGTATAAACAAATGAAAGCATAGAGGGAAGGGAGTTTTCTAGACTTCTTATTGAAGAAAGTTTGTTGTACAAGTGATTGCAAATTCTTATATATGTATATTGTTTTATCTTGTAGTGATTTCTAAAGTAATGGTATTCTATAATTGATGATAGTCAGTATTGTTGTATATAGTACATGTGCGTGTATGTGATCTATGAACTTGTGGCTTAATATTATTGTTGATTCTTAGTTTTTTGAATAATGATGATGCTACTATGCACTTGAAGTTTGAAAAGAGGGTTTTGTGATGAATACAATTCCATTGAAGTGCTTTTCTTTAATGTGAAAATTTTTTAGTAGTACCCCGAATAGCTTTTATGTTGTTGGATATTTGACACTGAGGCTCACCTATGTTAATGTTTTAAAATAATAATGATCTTTTAATCTAGAAAAGAAAATGTTTACTTTTATAAATGAAAAATATAATTTTCTAGCCCGCTTTTTTGTGTTTTTTTATAATTATATTCATATGCTTTTGTTATGCGTCGTTGTATGCAATATAACATCTTGTTATCGAATTTTCTTGTACAACGAGTAAAGGGTGTTACACAAAATATATATACAAATTCATATATTATAATAATAAATTTTATTACATGCATTTATTATAATTGTGAATATAAATTAAAAGTATTTTCTTATTAATAGAATTTAAGAATGTAAATGAGTATTTTAAACTGCAAGAGCAGTCTCTTTTGACCACGAAAGCACTATTTTTTTTTTGGGAATATATTACTGATTTTATTTTATTTTGCCATAATTAGCTAAATTAACATTAAAAGCAAAACTGTTACTGTACAAAAATAATCTTTGTCCATTTATTTTTCTTTCATCAATTAAATAATTTTCATAGTGTATAATTGAATGTACAATACAATATAATTCACCAAAAAGACAAATGACGTTGATGATGATAATAATAATTTTTAGTAAAATCGTAATGTCATATGATTATTTGAATTATTCATCTAGGCGAATTTGAAACCGATATGATTTAACATAGAGATGAAGAAGTAAATTATAAGATAATAGACAATAATTGTATTATGAATAAGCTTCTCTAAATGCCCTTATTATATATATATATATATATATATATATATATATATATATATATATATATATATACACGCTAATATTTAATTTTTTTTATATATAAATTATTTAGAATTAAAAAAAAAATGCATGCAAGGTAAATTTTAAAACTAATAGAAGTTA
>CANXYI012129796.1:0-11534 GCA_948208565.1 Hura crepitans
ATGTATATATTACAATATACACAATTTATGAGCCACTATACATATGCACACTTACAAAGCCATTCAGCTATGCTAGCTCAAATAGGCATCATTCATCTTCATCAACATTCATGTACATAGTCATATTCCATAACATATCCATAAACAATTTAAGTTTAAGGCATTAAAATTTATAAGCCACATGCCATGTAGGGATTTTGGCCACTAGGCCATTTTGGCCTTCATTATATAGTTTTACAATATCATACTCATTTAGTTTGCTCTTTCAGACCATTGTTTATCATATTCTATAGTCACAAACACTTGTATACATACATGGTATTTCATTACCATTCACAATATTCAACCATATCAACATATATCTTAATAATGCCTAAATAACCTCATTAAAAGCCAATGAGCATTCAAAATATAAACCCTCAATATGGCACACCACCCATTTGGCCAAAGCTTATAAAATGGACATACATTGCATATTCCACTCATACATTATGCAAACATAATTGATGTGCAAAATGTCATGAGACATACTCACATAAACACATGTAAAGGCATTTTTACCAATTTATGTTCATATAACCAACATAATGCACATATTGAGTATTGCACATTTCTAATGCCTTCTTTTGCTTCCATTCATTCATAATTATGCCAATTAAGTAAATTAACCATAATTTATGCTCATTTAACCTTAATTACTCAAATAAGCTATTTATGCCATATTATGCTTCTTATAGCACATTTATCACTTTCATTTAATTTCAATCCCTTATAATCATTTAAAACACATTAGTATACCTATTACATGCCATACAATATAATAAATGCATATCATTAATGGTAAACTACAATATCAAGCATTTATTACATATTATGCCTAATATAGAAATTTAGGGATTTTAATTGAATTCACACATTTTGTTTTGATTACAAATACCAAAATGGTTGAGAGGGAACCTCGAAACCTATTTACACCTTAGCCTTGCCCTTATCATGATTTGGTTCAGAAACTCCTAATATAAACCGAATAAAATTTTGAAAAACCATAATAAATCAACCATAGCTTTAAAAATCAATTTAAGACCATATTACATCTCTTAGGCACCCCTAGTATCTAGAAAAAAATGATAGAAGTTAGAATTTTTTACCTGAAAAAAAGTAGGTTACAATTCATTTGGGTTCAAAATTTAGAATTTTTTAGCATTTCCCTTCAATTTTTCCACTTCTTAAAGGTGTTTTAAGGCTTGGAGGTTCAATGGAATTAATTTAGTGGGGAAATTTTGGCTTAAAAGGAAGGAAGAAGAAAGAAAAAATGGAGGAGAGGGAAAGTTGTCATTGGTTGAAGGAGAGAAAAGAGGGGAATAGTGTTTTTTGACTTTTTAATTTTCTATTTGACTATTTATTCCCCTCACTAAAAATCATTTATTAAATGCATTTTTTCTCCTTTTTCTCCAATTTTTCCTTCTCTTCCTGGGCCCCATAAATTTCCATTTTTATTGCATAAATTCACTTTAATTATTTCCCACATACCACTAAAAATCAAAGCTCAAAAAATAAGAAGAACCAATTGAAAACATTATTTTTTTATGTTACCCGATTTTTGAAAAATTACTTCCAACATCTAAAAATTCCAATTTCAATGCCATTAGACTCATTGGAATTTTTAAGTATCAAGTTGTATAAGTTTCAAAATTTTCTGAGTAACTTTGAAAATAATTTACAGTTTAACTTTGCCTTGGTCACTATTCCCAATACACTACTGTGAAAACTTTCTTAGCATTTTAACCACTCTAATGACCTCCGATTGATCTCAAACTTTGCTTGAAATTATTTTATGACTAATACTTTCATTTTATGGCTTCAGTGTATCTCGAGTCTCAAGAACACTATTCATTTTGAGAAAGTACTATTCATAAATGTCAGAATTTTTAGGGCATTACATTTCTTCCCTTCTTAAATAAATGTCCTTCTCAACATTAAAGTATTACTTAGTTCAAACAACTACAAGTATTACTCCTTCATTCGAGCTTTCACCTCCTAAGTAGCTTATTCCATCCTATGGTGTCTCTAAAGGACCTTCTCTAAGGGCACTATTTTATTCCTCAGTTCCTTCTCTTCTTTGTCTATAATCCTCACTGGTTCTTCTTCATAAGACAAGTTAGGATTAACCTCAATGTCTTCTATTGTGAACATATGCATATGATCTGATTTGTATCTTCTGAGCATACAAATGTAAAAGAATCATGAATCTACTATAAGTTCAAAGGCAAAGCTAATCTGTAGGCTACTAGTCCCACACGTTTTATGATCTCGTATAGCCCAATAAACCTAGGAATTAACTTCTTTTTCTTCCTAAAAGGCATAACCTTTTTCCAAGGCAAAACCTAAAGAAAAACCTTGTCTCTCACCTTATATTCCACCTCTTTCCTCTTTAGATCTATATATGACTTATGTATATTAGAAGTTATTTTCAACCTCACTCTGATGATATTTACCTTTTCTTCTACATCTTATATCAAATCTGGCCCCATAAGCTTAGTCTCACTAAGCTTATTCCAACACAAAAGCATTCTACACTTTCTTCCATATAAGGCCTCATAAGGAGCCATGCCAAGACTCATTTGATAACTGTTATTATGAGCAAAGTCAGCTAAAGACAAATATCAATCCCAACTTCCCTTGAACTCCAATACATAACCCCTTAACATATCCTCAAGAATCTGAATGACTTTTTTAGATTGTCCATTTGTCTATGAATGGAATGTTATACTGATGCTTAATTGAGTACCCAAGGCATTATGAAGCTTCTTGCAAAACCCCAATATGAACCTTGGAACCTAATCCAATATAATCGAACATGGCACTCCATGCAACCTGACTATCTCACCCATATAAAGCACTGCTAGCTTCTCTAAGGAGTAATCTATTTACACTAGTATAAATTGAGCTATCTTGGTAAGATGATCTACCATAACCCATCCAAAATCACACTTACTCTTTATCATAGGTAGCCTAACCACGAAGTCAATGGTCACTCTCTCCCATTTCCATTCTAGAATTGCTATAGGTTGAAGTAATCCAAAAAGAACCTAATGCTCTGCCTTTACTTGTTGAAAAGTAAGACACATAGTCACATACTCAGACACATCCCTCTTCATGCCTAGCCACTAATAAGAAAGCTTTAAATCCTTATGCATTTTATTGCTAACAAGATGTATCAAATAAGGAGCATTATAAGCTTCTTGTTGAATTTGCTTCTTTAACTTTTCCACATCTAGCAAATAAATTATGTCGTTATAGTATAAACAGCCATATCCCTTAATCTCATACCTTATCAGCTTCCCTTCTTAGATAGCACTTATAATACTCATCAATCTGTGATCATCTCTCTGATAATCTTTCACTTGTTGTAATAAGCTAGGATCAACTTGCATCTCAGTTAACAAGGCACTATCACCTGTTAGCTATAATCTAATATTCATGGCTATCATGGATGCCATGAACTTCCTACTAAATACATCGGCCACTATATTAGCCTTCCTTGAATGGTAATCAATCAAGCAATCATAATCCATTATCAATTCCGTCCATCACCTCTATCTTAAGTTTAACTCCTTCTATATAGAAAGATACTTAAAACTCTTGTGATCAATGTAAATATAGCACTTCTCCCTATAGAGGTAATGTCTCTAGATTTTTAGAGCAAACATAATAACTACAAGCTATAAATCACAAGTAGGGTAATTCTTCTTATGTGGCTTCAACTGTCTTAAAGCATAGGCAATAACCCTACCATCTTAAATTAAAACACACCTTAACCCATTGTGAGATGCATTACTATATACAGTGAAGTCTTTCCCTAAAACTAGTTGCATAAGAATCGAAGCCTCTATCAATAAAGCCTTGAGCTTATCAAAGCTATTATAAAACTTGTTATCCAAACAAACTAAACATCATTCCTTAATAACTATGTCATAAGGGCTACTATTAATGAAAACCCTTAACAAACCATCTGTAGTACCCTACTAACCCTAGGAAACTCCTGATCTCTGTGGTGTTCCTAGGTAGTTTCCACTCCATCACTGCTTTAATCTTGCTGGGATAAACTTGAATACCATCATCTAATGCTATGTATCCCAAGAAAGATACTTCACTTAACCAAACCTTACACTTACTAAGCTTGGCATAGAGGTTTTCTTCTTTCAAAATCTAAAGAACTATTCTCAAATGTTGCTCATGCTCTTCTTTGTTCTTCAAGTAAACCACAATATTGTCTATGAAAATTACCACAAATTGATTAAGGTAAGCTCTAAACACTTTGTTCATCAAGTCTATAAATGTTGTAGGAGCATTGATAAGCCCAAATAGCATTACCAGGAACTCATAATGACCATACCTCATCCTAAAAGCAGTTCTTGCCACATCTGTCTCCTTCACTCTCAATTGATAATACCCATATCTCAAATCTATCTTAAAGAACACTCTAGCTCCTCTAAGTTGATCAAATAGATCATTGATCCATGGTAGTGGATACTTATTCTTGATGGTTACTTTATTCAATTGTCAATAATCTACACATAATTGAAGTGAACCATCATTCTTCTTAACAAACAAAACTAGTGCTCCTTGTAGTGAAACACTCGATCTAATGAAACCCTTATCCAGCAACTCTTGCAACTACACCTTTAAATTTTTTAACTCAGCTGGCATAATACGATAAGGTGATATAGATATTAGAGCAATACCATGTAGAACCTTAATACTAAACTCAAGTTCTCTTTCTAGTGGTAAACTCAATAATTCTTCTAAAAAGACATCAACAAAATTAACCATAATAGGTATGCTACTCACATCTAGTTCTTCTATTATGGTGTCATACATATAAGCAAGATATGCTTGACAACCTTTCTTCATTAACTATCTAGCAATGACTATGGATCTCACATTAAACAAGAAGTTGATCCTCTCTCCAATGACTATAATTTTAGACTTGTCATCAACTTGGAGAGTCAACCTCTTATACTTGCAATCCAAAATCGCTTGATATTTAGACAACCAGCCCATTCCTAATATCAAGTCAAAATCATCGAATGGTAGTTTTATCAAGTCAGTAAGAAACTGGTGGTCTTGTATCTGTAAAAGGCAATCTCTATACACTCGGTCAACTACCACATGCTGGCTTATAGGGTTACTAACCATGATCTCTAAGTTAAATGGTTCTGAAACTAACCCCCAGTCTTATGCTCGTGATGTGCAAACATATGAATGTGTAAACCTCAGATCTATTAATTCTAAAATAGGAGAGTTAAAGAGGAGAAAAGTATAAGCTATGATGTTTGGCTCATCAGCATCCTTCTAAGCTCTAATGGCATACTGACGGGCTAGAACTCTGTGCTTATGCTGAGACTCTAATCTAACTCTCTAAGGTCCCTTGACTCTCTCTCTTTAACTTCCTTTCTAACCTTTATCATGTTTAAGTGTTGATTTCTGACCCACACTCTATCTCTAAGGACAATCCTTGTATATATGAGCCAACTGTCCATAAGTATAACACACCTACAGCTTCTTCCAATATTCCCCCTTTTGCCTCTTAAAATAGGTCTAACACTGAGTAAATGAATCTCTCTTACCCACTGATCTTGGTGTAGAGGCAGCTTGAAATTGTTGCTACCCAGACTTTCCTTTTCCACTGTGAGTTGACTTCTATGATTGGCCTTACTTCTGAGATTACTGGGCAAAACTAGATTGAAAACTCTTGTACTTATTACTTAATTATAGAGCAACACTAGATGCTACCTTGCCAATTGCTTTCTTCTTTTGATAAAAATCTTTCTTCTCCTTTTGCACTCTCTTGGTAGATCTACAGACTGACACTAACTGAGAAAAATCCCTTATCTTTATCAATACCACCTAAGACTTAATCTCTACATGCAGAAGCTTCTCAAACCTCTTTCATTTGTCCACCTCAGTAGGGATGGTATCCTTAGCATATCTACTAAGCATGGTGAACTCCTTCCCATATTCACCAATCGTCTTCTAATTTTGTTTCATATCCATGAATTGTTGTCACCTATTATCAAGATAGTCTTTTGTAATGTACTTCTTTTGCATTTATGTCAAAAAGAACACCTATGTCACTTGGTCCTCTATCTTGTATTGAATGAGGTCCTCCCACCACTTGGATGCCTTTTCTTGCAAAAGTGAGAAAGCACATATAACTTTCTCTTATGGTGTGTACTGCAAATGTTTTATGATTTTCTCGATGTGATCAAGCCAATACTCTACCTTCCTAAGAGTCACTTCTCTCTTACCCTTAAAGTCCTTAGCCCCCATCTTCTTTACCCTTTCTAAATATGTCTTCTATAGAGCCAATAGTACCTCAAGTTATGGTGGTGGTGCTAGAGAAGCAGTAGTTATAGCTTGTCATAATAGATGCAGCATCTCCTATAGGAACACCGATGGAACTTATCCTATAGATTGTGCATGTCCTACTACACTAACAGATGTAGGCCCTATTCTCACGACCTTAGGTGCTACTGTAGTAAGAGCATGACTCTTAACTTTATCATCACTACCTTGTACTGAAGCACTCATCATATATGTAAGTAAGAGAACAATTTGATAAGCCTCAACACCTAATAGTATGTGATGTAGACTTTAAGTACTCAAATGTTTCCTAGGAATGCCTAAACTAGAGCTCTAATACCACTAAATGTGACACCCCTTACCCAATCTAGATGCCTACTAGTTATCAAGCCCAACTAAGGTTTACACATATATCAAGATATCTCAACTCATTTACCTATTTACTTATTCTTGATTCATTCTTAACAAAAATGTTATATGAAAATACGGGTTTTCAAAAACTTTTTCTTAACTAGTGTTACATATCAAAAAAATTGGGAATCTTTATGCCAAAATTTTGACAGCATAACGACTATACTAAGCACTATCCCAAATTTTTGAATAGTAACTTACACAAGAAAATACACTTCTATATTCTATTCACACAACTCCATATACTTCTTATGATCCTCTTATCACTCTATAACACATAAACACAACACAATATATCTTAACCTTAGGAAGAGATATCATATAGCACAACATGCAATTTCACAATTTAAATAGGTTTACAAACTTTAAATATCCAAAAAGAACATTAAGTTACAATTTAGATACAAATTAAGGCTTATCCCTTATATTACATATTTGAGTGCATCCTATACATCACAACTATTATATATACACAATCTTTACCAAAAAAAAAAGCCTTCTCTTAATAAGTCTTAATGTCCTAAGGCTTCGAGTATCAAAATGTAGTCTTTTTACCTATGCATCATAAACAAATGATGTACTAAGCCAATGCTTAGTAGTGTAATCAAAATACCATGTGCTAAGTTAGCCATTTAACAATCTATAATTACATGTCATTCATTTACATGCTAAATTGCTTTAACTATTGCATAACATTCATGCAAATGGTGTTATGCTAAAATTATAGTCAATTAGACATACATTATACACCATGATATACATATCATACATTTGTAGCAAACCAACATATAAAGCAAATAATTCATCACATTGAGCCATTTTAACCAGTGTTACATATTTAAAAAAAATAAGGAATCTTTATGCCAAAATTTTGGCAGCATAACAACTGTACTAGGCACTATCCCAAATTTTTGAATAGTAACTTGCACAAGAAAATACACTTATATATTCCATTCACACAACTCCATATACTTCCTATGATCCTCTTATCACTCCATAACACATAAACACAACACAATATATCTTAACCTTAGAAAGAGATATCTTACAGCACAACATGGAATTTCATAGTTTGAATAGGTTTACAAACCTTAAATATCCAAAAAAAACATTAAGTTACAATTTAGATACAAATTAAGGCCTATCCCTTATATTACACATTTGAGTGCATCCTATACATCATAACTATTATATATACACAATCTTTACCAAAAGAAAGCCTTCTCTTGATAAGTCTTGATATCCTAAGGCTTTAAGTATTAAAATGTAGTCTTTTTACCTATGCATCATAAATAAATGATGCACTAAGCCAATGCTTAGTAGTGTAGTCAAAATACCATGTGCTAAGTTGGCCATTTAACAATCTATAAGTACATGCCATTTATTTACATGTTAAATTGCTTCACATATTGCATAACATTCATGCAAATGGTTTTATGTTGAAATTATGGTCAATTAGACATACATTATGCACCATGATATACATATCATACATGTATAATTTAGAATTAATTTAGTGGGGCAATTTTAGGTCAAATAAAAGGAAGAAAAAAGAAAAAATGGGGGAAGAAAGGGAGACTTGTCATCAATTGAAGGAGGGAAGAGAGGGGAATAGTATTTTTGACTTTTTAACATTTGACTATTTATACCCCTCACCAAAAATCATTTATTAAATGAATTTTTTCTCCCATTTTTACTTCTTTTCTCAAGCCCTATAAATTACCATTTTTATTGCATAAATTCACTTTAATTATTCTCCATATGCCTTTAAAAATTAGAGCTTAAAAAATGAGAAAAATCGATTAAAAACATTATTTTTCATGTTACTCGATTTTTAAAAAATTACTTCCTAACATTTAAAAATTCCAATTTCAATGCCATTAGACTCATTGAAATTTTTAAGTACCAGGTTGTATACAGAATTTTCTGAGCAACTTTGAAAATAATTTATAATTCAACTTTGCCTTGGTCACTATTCCCAAGACATTGTTGTAAAAACTTTCTTTGTGTTTTTAACCACTCTAATGACCTCCGATTAATCTCAAACTTTGCCCAAAATTATTTTATGACTAATACTTTCATCCAATGACTTTAGTGTATCTCAAGTCTCAAAACACTATTTATCTTTGGAAAGTACTATTCATAAATGTAAGGATTTTTGAGCCATTACACTTAGTGTGAAAAGCATAGGAAAAGTAAGCAACAACCATATACAAGGATTTTGTCCACGATATCAAGATATCTTTAAAACAACCTTCTATTATTCCTAATCTAGTTTGGATAAAATAAAAAGAGCTATGGTGTTCTCAAGAGCAAATTGAGAAGTCAAGGCAAAAATTGAAGAATTATTGTTCTAGTTTAAAGAGAGGTGCATATAGATCATACACCCACAAGTCTATCACAATTAGTGACAATGTTTATAGAATTATAAGTCTTCTTATCATTTAATTTTATCAGACAAAAATGATTAGGTAGATGAACTACATGGAAGTTATAATGTTTATTTATTAGAACTATGAGAATCTCTTTTAAATTGTAATATAGGTAATAATGTGCAAAAGTGGCTTTAAAGTATTATATTTTCATAGTTAATTTTGGAATTTGATACTACTACTTTGGAAATTTTTGGGGTATTTTGATGGTTTGTACAGGTTATAGCTAATGGTTGAAAAAGAGGGAAAATATAATATTTTTGCACTTGAAAGACTAATAATATAGAGTGTTAGTTAAGTCATCGGCATGACTTGATATCATGATAGAGAGATGCATATTTAATGATTGAAAAATGGCATTCCTGATTAGCAGCTAATTTTTTTAGGTATAATTTGTCTCCAGACATTTTAGAGATTTCCTACTCAATTAGATATCAAGAATTAAGAGGTTTTTATATTTTTAAACTTTTTAAATAGGAATTTAAGAATTTAGGGATTTCTAAATAATTTTTCTTCTTAATTCGGGATTTTCTCTTAAATTTTCCTCTATATAAATGGGATAAAAACCCCTCTTCTTTCATCAATAATAATAAGAAGCAACAACATGTGATGCCTCTTACCTAGTTCATTCATTGAGCTTGAGTGAGAAGCAGCATACAAGCAACATCTACTTATCTTGCATTCAATTTTACTTATATGTCCCATAAAATATTAAAACTCCTTATGAAAAATAAGACTTTACATTAACTCTATGAAATTTAGTCTTAACAAAAACCACATTATAATTAAACTATTAGAGATTATTGTGTCAAAAATTCGAGAGCATAATGGTTGTCTGAGGACATTAGCCTAAATAGTAGCATGCAAAAAACACACTTCTAAAATATATTTATCACTTCACATATCTCTATGATCCTCCATGTAGCACCCTTCACCTAGCCCGATCGCCGGACCCGAGCAGAGAGTGCCATAGAATAACGATATCCAATTCTGCATACACATAAAACCCAAATTATTAAAAAAATTTTATTTAATAAATAAAAATCCAGTTTCCTGACTCCAGAAGTTGGAAAAAATGTTGAAAACCATTTGGCATGCATATCGAGGTAACATTGGGATCATCGTGCTGAAAATTCAGTAGCATAACGGCTGTATCGGGACATTTCCCTAAATTTTTACCTGCTAAAATAACACTTCTAAAACATTCAATGCACATCCCCAACTCCAATGGGTCCTTCTGACCCTCCAATCTTAACATTAAACTTAATGAGCCTCAGGCTCAACTCATTCAGCATTACCACATGCAAAAACATATTCTTATCACACAATCATGCAAGAAAATAAAGCTTCTATAGTATTTTAACTTAAGTTACCAAAGAAAACCCGAGTTATAGATTAGACCCAATTCCTCCAGAATCACAAGAGCATACTACTGATATTACATTTACAATATTATGCTATTATAAAATGATTAAGAATACCCACTATAGGGCTATTCCCAAAAGTCCTCTGTGGTGCAGAAGCTTTGGCTCCACTCTGCTGCTCTGTTACCTACGCATTACAAACAGGCAATGCGCTAAGCTTTCCCTTAGTGGTGTAATCATTTTAACTGGATAAATATTTTAAGCATTATTTAATGCATTACATGTCAAGTGAGATATTTAGCTACATACATATGCACATAATCAGATAATTACATGATTATGCCATATAATCACTTAATTGCCATTAATAACTGAAAATTTTATTATAGCCATTATCACATCCGCATGGTCATCAACATAAAAAGAATCAATCATATGTATGAGGTATTCATATATGGATCACAAACATATAGCATGCCTCATGGTATATAACAACGAGTATAATGACAATTATTTTTGAGCCGAATACTTTTATGACCTATAAATGGGTTTAACCCGACAATTATATCAAAAACATCATAGTCACACGCAATGCATCATTTAAACATGCAATTAGTACTAATTTATGCTTAATCACAATATTCTTATTATTATTATTATTGTTTAATTTATGCTTTCATTACAATATCCATATTATTTTTGTTTAATTTATGCCCATACTAAAGAGACAACTATCCAAGGCTGGATAGTGGAAAACGGGTTACCCGAAGGTGCTAAACAATGTACTCGAAGGCACTGGCATCCATGGATACAAATGCAACAACGCATCAGCCCGAAGGCTTGCACATATGTAGTGCTAAATAGTGGCTCGAAAGCCTGGTGCACGTCGGCACAAATACGTATCATGACCCGAAGGCCTCATACCTGGTGGTATGCTAGCAGCTGCTAAATCCTAGTTGAT
>CANXYI012129799.1:0-12945 GCA_948208565.1 Hura crepitans
CGATAGATTCAACAAAGCCATGATCTCTTCGGCTATCAACAAAGCAATGCTGATCATACTGTCTTTATAAGGCATCACAAGGGTAAGATCACTCTTCTCATTGTTTATGTTGATGACATAGTGGTGACAGGAGATGATAAAGAAGAGATGGCTCACCTAAAGAAGCTCTTGGCCTAGGAATTTGAAATAAAGGAGCTTTAGAAGCTGCATTATTTCTTGGAAATTGAAGTTGCTAGATCAACCAATCATTATTTCTCAAAGAAAGTTTATTTTGGATCTATTGGATGAGACTGGCATGCTAGGATGCAAACCAGCAGAATCAGCAGTTGAAAGCAACCATAAGCTGCAAACAAGGGTTGGAGAGACGGTTGATAAGGAGAGATATCAAAGGCTAGTCGGAAGACTCATTTATCTCTCACACACATGACCGGACATCACATATGCAGTTAGTTTGGTTAGCCAATTCATGTATGATCCTAGAGAAACTCATATGTAGGCAATTTTTTGCATTTTGCATTATTTGAAGTCTGCTCTAGGGAAGGGTCTTCTTTTCTCAAAACATGGTCACCTACATATAGAAGCTTTTGCAGATGCAGATTGAGTTGGATCTCCAGATGATAGAAGATCTACATCTGGGTATTGCACACTTGTAGGAGGAAATTTAGTCACTTGGAGAAGCAAGAAACAAAGTGTTACAATCCCGGATTGCTAGACAATTGCAACTTGTCTAAGGGAGTCGCGCACCTTGGAACTCGTTAAAGAGAGTTGCCTATCTTTTGATGCTTTTCTGTTGGAAATTTCTTACTTGATTTTATTGATTAAATTCAGCCACTTTAAATAGAGGTTACAAGCCTAAAAATTCTCTTCTAATTAGGAAATAACAAATCGTATTTAAACTAGGAAGGTTTTATTTAATTCCTAATATCTAAAGAATCTTATTTAAACTAGGAAAGTTATATTAATTCCTAACAAAGAATTCTACCATAAATAAAATACTTCCTAAACCTAATTCTTAATCTTAATACTGTAACATTATCCCTTCCTTTGAAATAGAGCTTGTACTCAAGCTCAAGACCTTCATTGTTACTCCTTCAAACGATGATTATAATTGCGAATTGGTAGCAAAGATGTTGGCTTTTGAAATAATTCACAAATTTCATCCAGGAACTATTTCAACTGGCTGCCTAACCTTGTTAAATCCATTGTTAAGTGAACTTGAAATCCGCTAGAGGCTTGTTTCCTTTGTAGGGCCATTATTGTCCTTCCCAATTCCAAGCTCGTAGGGTAAGAGATGAAATTCCTTAAACTGATCGATGGTTGAGGTGGAATTTCAACTTCTTGTATTGGACTCAAAGTTCGTCGCTGATTGATATCAAAATTTGTAGCCAAGAGATCCTTAGACCTTTCAATGGTTGAAGACTTTATGTAATGTCGCACCACCTTTTCTGCTAGCTTATTAGGTTGACTGTTTGCTGAGGAGGGAAGTATGGCACTGCTGCTCCTACTCCCATTTTGTGGCTGGTTGTATGGTTGGAATTCTGCTTGATTAGGTAGATTTCCATGAACATTATTACTACTGCAAGTTCCTGCATCAACTTCTTTTCCTTGATTACGGGTGGATTCACAGAAGAACGCTTGAGTTTGCAGAGTTAATTGCTGAAACAGGGTGATCATCCGCGATTCAAGTCGAGACATAGCTGCTGCTGCTGCTTTTTTAATCAAGGCTTTCATCTCATCATTCTTGTCAGTGGTGCCCATATTGTAAGGCTTTGATACCAAATGTTACAGTCTCGGATTGCTAGACAATTGCAACTCGTCTAAGGGAGTCACGCACCTTGGAACTAGTTAAAGAGAGTTGCCTATCTTTTGATGCTTTTCCGCTGAAAATTTCTTATATGATTTTATTGATTAAATTCAGCCTCTTTAAATAGAGGTTATAAGCCTAAAAATTCTATTCTAATTAAGAAATAACAAATCGTATTTAAACTAGGAAGGTTTTATTTAATTCCTAATATTTAAAAAATCCTATTTAAACTAGGAAAGTTTTATTAATTCCTAACAAAGAATTCTACCATAAATAAAATATTTTCTAAACCTAATTCTTAATCTTAATACCGTAACACAAAATGTAGTTGCTAGATCGAGTACGGAAGCTAAATACAGAGCTATGGCACAAAGAGTCTGTGAGCTTCTATGGCTACAAAAGTTACTAGAAGAATTAAAATTGTCTAAAGGAGATAAACTCTTCCTGTATTGTGATAACAAGGCAGCCATTAGTATAACTTGTAATCCAGTTCTGCATGACCGAACAAAGCACATTGAGATTGATTGACACCTTATCAAAGAGAAATTGACAAGTGGTGTCTTGAGTTTATTTCATGTGGGGCCAGATAAACAGCTAGTTGATATGTTTACAAAAGGACTTAGCAGTTGATCCTTTAGTTTGAAAGTTGGGCATGTGTGATATCTTTGCACCAGCTTAAGGGAGAGTGTTGACTATGATGATTTGTTATGCTATTTAGATATGATTTGTTACTCTATTTAGATGATTTCTATAATTATGTTTTGATTTATGTAATTATGTAGGCTAGCTGTATATTTCCTAATCAGTAATAGGAATTCTATATAAAAACCCTTGTACTTTGGTTATTTTAAACATAGGAGAGATAATCAATAAAGTCTCTTTCTCAAATTCTTCAAGTATCTATATATTTTAGCCTTGATTAGGGTACTTCCCTTATTATAATAATAATAATCTCTATTTAAGGGAGAAAAGAAATAAAAATAAAACAAGTAGAAGGTACAAACAAAAATCCTATGAGATCTGGTTCTCTCTCTAATGAGTCCTAAGCTTTTTGCTTCCTTTGATGAGTTTGAAAATGCAAGCTCTCTTTGATGTGCTTAATTTATTACCTAGTGTCCCGATCCTTAAGATGGGACCCCAATAACTTTACTAAGATATTGGGGATTTTATTGAAAGTGTAGGATGTTCTAGTGATAAATATTGGCCCCAATATACTGATAGTTCTCAAGTTTGAGCATCCACACCCCCTCCCCCCTTATCCAAAAAAAAAAAAATAAGAGAAGAACATAATCAATTGGCAGACTTCATTTTTTTTTTCTTTATAATTTGCAATGTAGATAAAACTTAAGAAAAAAAAAATGGCATCGCACTGTTAATTTTGGGTATGTTCTTGTTTAAGAGTAAATTTCAAAGATTAAAATGAACAATAATTTTTTCATAATAATATCTTTTGTCTGGGAGCGTCAGGGTAACTTGATGCACATGATGGTGTGTGCTGCTTATTTGTTTTATGTTGAAAAATTTTTATGCTTCAATGCATGAAACAAGTCTCAAAATTCTGTTTCCTATTTCAAATAGAAAGGCTAAAGTAATTGACGCTGTTCTTTGTATATCTAATAAATTTTTATATAGTTACTTGTGCGTTTGCTGTTTCCTATTTCAAATAGAAAGGCTAAAGTAATTGACGCTATTCTTTATATATTTAATAAATTTTCAGAGTTACTTGTGCGTTTGCAAATATCTTGCTTGCACTTGACATAGCTAATTTGCTGTTCACGGACAATCTTATTACCAGTACATTTTTTTAGTGCAAGATTTCTGTGTGCGTAATATGCAGATAGTCTTGGCTACCATCTCAAACGCGCCAAAGCTTGTCTTTTATTTTGGCTCTTTTTAAGTTTATTTACCTTCACCGTGAAAATAAATGAAGTATGAAATTCAGATGGTGTTCTCCCCAAATGCTACACCTTCCTTCCTCTGTTGCAACATCAGTATTAATACTTTGGCCATTCAAAAATTTGGGTGCTGACGGCTCATTTATATAATTTTAAACATAGATCATAAACATGTGCAACTGACTACAATTTTTCTCATGATTACAATGTTTTTAGTTTTTTCTGTGAACTACATAAAATGCTGAGGTTCGGTGGTGTTTGGCACATTTGAAAAATTTATTACAGGCAGTATATGGGAAACTTTTCGAATTTTGAACATTAGTCATAAACTTGTGCACTGCACTACATAAAATGATCAGGTTCGGTGGTTGTTGTCTCATTTAAAATTTTTGTTACAGGCAGTATATGGTACACTTTTGGAAGCTGAACATAGATCCACTTTCTATTTTCCGTACTGGAAAATTCCTTTGGCAAGATGGATAGTACCTAGACAGTGGAAGTTTCAAAATGATCTTAAAACTATCAATGATTGTCTTGATGGACTAATCAGAAATGCAAAAGAGACCAGGCAGGTGAGAAAAACACTGGACTTGCATAATTGTGGAAGGTCAGTTATTATGGAATTTGCAGCCTTTCTTGCATATTGTTTTTATATATTTATTTTCTTCCTGTAATTAGATGGTTCCCTATCAATTGTTTTGAACCTTTTTGTAATTTGTTTGACAGTAAGAGAATACTGATAATTTCAAAACCTTCATAGTGTGTATGCTTATCTATCTATATATATATATATATATATATAAATATCCAGGTCACCCTGGATCCAATTTTGTGTCCAGCTTTATTGGTGGTCTGAGGGATGATATTCGATCAGTGGTCAAGATGTTTAAACCACCAGATCTGTACACCGCCATCGAGCAAGCTAAACTTCAAGAGAGCCATTTAATAGCCCTTAAACCTAAACAACCCTTTTGCCCAGCCAACAATGTCAAACCATGGTCCCTCAACCCCACTTCCTCACTTCCCTCTCTAACCACAAACCCCCTATTGCCTCTACTCCTAAAGTTTCAACTCGGACAACTGGAGACATCACAAAATCGTCTAGCACTTACAACAAACCCTCTACTCAGACTAGAAAGTCCAACTTATGTTATAGGTGCGGAGACAATTATTTTCCTGGTCATCAATGCAATTCCAAGAAAATAATGCGCCTACATTCCAATGATGAGGCAGATTGGGCTGAAGAAGAGTGGCAAGTTGTAAAGGACATGGACTCAACGGACTTCCCTGATCAAGATGAACATAATGGTCTTTCCTTGAATTTAGCTGATGGTGGACTTAGCAATAACACATTTAAGTTGAAAGGGTAGCTAAATGGGAAGCTTATAATGATCCTAATCGACAGTGACAGCACACATAGCTTTGTCGATTCAATGGTTTCCAAATATGTCAAACTTCTGACCTCAAAGGTTGCCCCTGTTACAGTGACTGTAGCTGATGGAAGGAGGCTTACTATCACCAACAAATGCAATGGGGTCAAGTGGAGTATACAGGGGACTATGTTTGAGTTTGATATGTGGATTCTAGACTTGGGAGATTATGATATGATTCTCGGAGTTGATTGGATGAAATGCCATTCTCCCATCACTTCCGATTTTATTGCTAATAAGCTTTCTATTCACAAAGGGGGTAAGCAATTGGAATTAAAGGGACTCGAGGAGCAGATATCTCTTAAAATTATGACTGCTAAGGCCTTCAACAAGGCAGTCAGTGGTGGTTGTAAAGGTATCACTTCTAAATTCTTTCTATTACAAGGCTCTCCCGCTCATTACACTACACACACCACTAAAATTGCAAACTCTGCACCCATACTATAGCCACTATTGCATAAATGGAGCCACATTTACCTACAGCCTTACCACCTCCCCGAACCCATGATCATGCCATCCCTTTAAAACCCCACACTGACCCAATAAATGTCAGACCCTACTGATACTCCAATCACCAGAAAAACGAGATTGAAAAGCTTGTTCAGGAAATGCTATCTAACTAGTTGATACAACACAGTAACGGCCCTTTTGCATCCCTAGTTCTGTTGGTTAAAAAGAAGGATGGCTCATGGTGATTTTGCATAAACTATAGGGAACTTAACAAGGCCACAATTAAAGACAAATTGCCTATTCCTATTGTGGAGGATTTGCTCGATGAATTACAAGGGGCTGTGGTTTTTTCCAAAATTGACTTGCGTTAGAGCTATCACCAAATCTGAATGAATGTCGATGACATTCCCAAAACAACCTTCAAGACTTATAGTAGCCATTACGAGTTTAGGTCATGCCTTTTGGGCTTATGAATGCCTCTGCTACATTTCACTCTCTCATGAACTCAATCTTCTAACACTTTCTTCACAAATTTGTATTTTTTTTTTATGACATTTTAGTATACAACCCTTCTATGGAGCAACACTTGAAGCATTGGGAGTCTGTTTTAGAGCTTTTAGCTGAGTATCATTTATATGCCAAGGCCTTTAAGTGCGAATTTGGGAAGGACAAAATCCATTATTTGGGGCATATTATTTCAGCAGTAGGTGCGGCCACTGACCCCAGCAAGGTCAAAGCAATGGCCAATTGGCCTATTCCGACTACTTTAAAAGGACTCCGGGGCTTCTTAGGCCTTACAGGCTATTATCTGATATTTTTTGCGGGTTATGGAATCATAGCTCAACCCCCTCACTGCTCTCTTGAAGAAGGATAATTTTTGTTGGAGTGGATAGTCGAAGCAAAGCATGAAGAAGAATGTTGAATTTCTAGTTGCTGGATTTTGGCACAAGCCCCTGGTTTTTTTTTTTTTTTTTGTGGTAAGATTTTTTAGGAATCTGATTTGATTAAAAATCAGGGACAGAATTGAGCTAACCTCGCTCTGGTACCATGAGAAATATAGAGAGAGAAAAGAGAAAGAAAAGAATAGGCAGAATTGATTGGCTTGATTATTCCCTCAAGCCTCAAGGGGTATTTATCCTAATCAAATACAAGTATAAAAGGAAACAAAATATTTACAGTGTATCCTCTAGCTGTCTAATTACAGTGACTTAAAACTGTCTAACTGCTTAATTACAATAGAATATAATCTCCTTGATTACAGTCCATAATTACAACAATAATATCTTGACACTCCCCCTCAAGCTGGAGTGTACATGTCATATGCTCTTAGCTTGTTACAAACATATTCAATCTGAGGACCCTTAAGGGATTTAGTGAGAATGTCAACCAATTGGTCATTTGAGTTGGTAAAATTAGAAGCAATGCACCCTAACTCAACCTTTTGCTTAATGAGATGGCAATTGATCGCTGTATGTTTTGTCCTTTCATGGAAGATCGGGTTTGAGGCAGTATGCAAAGTTGCTTGATTATCACAAATCAACTTCATTTACTTGACTTCTCTAGACCTTAGTTCTTGAAGCAATTGTTTCAACCAGATTAATTCACATGTAGTTAAGGTCATGGCACGATATTCCGCTTTTGCAGTAGACCTTGCAACTACTTCTTGCTTTTTACAATTCCATGATATTATGTTTCCACCGATCAAAACACGGGTAATTTATACAGATAGTTACTCAACTATTGACTCTATACCTATTATGTCCCTTACTTTTATTTCGTATTTAAAAACTCTTTGAACTTAAAACTTTTTCTCTCAAAAGTCCTTATGACCTGCTATAGCAGGTTAATCTTTTAATTTTAATCCCTAAATGAATAATTTACACAGATAGTCACTCAACTATTGACCTTATACTTATTATGTCCTTTAACTTTGTTTTGTATCTAACTTGAAACTTTCTCTCAAAAGTCCTTATGACCTATTATAGCATGTTAACCTTTTAATTTTAATCCCTAAATTTATTTTTTCTTTTCAATCTTATCATAAAGTTTTTATGTCACTTCTAAAATTCATCGAGGCTGACCTGAACCGTCTGAAAATTGTTAGGCCTACGAACAACTCGAAAATCATATATTAAAAAATTCACTTTATTTTATATCCTATAAATCATTACAGATTACATTAATTTATCAAAATTGAGCATAAATTACTATTTTAGCAAAAGTTTACTTATAAATTCATTAAATTCAAAATCGATTCACGGTAAAAAATTTTAACTAACCAAGTCCGAATAACCTAAAAAATACAAAAAAATTTTAGCCCTACAGACCTGAACCGACTTTTTCAGATTTTTCGAGTTTTTTTGAGTAATCTCAAAACTAATATAATACAAATTTTTCATAAATTTAAGTAAAATTAAAATTAAAAAATAATAAAATAGTTCAATTTTACCCAATAAATATGATTCAAAACCTGAATTTTTCAAAATATTTGAACTCGACTTGACTCAAATAACTTGAAAATCCAAAAAAGTCGGTCGGTCGGTCGGGCTAAATTTTTTTTTTTTTTGTATTTTTTAGGTTATTCAGATTGGGTTAGTTAAAAATTTTTAACATGAATCGATTTTGAATTTATAAGTAAACTTTTGTTAAAATAGTGATTTTATGCTCAATTTTGATGAATTAATGTAACTTGTGATGGTTTATAGGATATAAAATAAAGTGAATATTTTTAATATATGATTTTCGAGTTGTTCAGGTTAGGCCCTAAAAATTCTAGGATTATTCGGGTCAATCTCGATGAATTTTAGAAGTGAAATAAAAATTTTATGGTGAAATTGAAATGAAAAAATAAATTTAAGAATTAAAATTAAAAGATTAACCTGCTATAGTAGGTCATAAGGACTTTTAAGAGAAAAAGTTTCAAGTTAGATACGAAATAAAGTTTAAGAACAAAATAGGTATAAGGTCAATAATTGAGTGACTGTCTAAATTACCCATTTAGGGATTAAAATTAAAAGGTTAACCTGCTATAGTAGGTCACAAGGAGTTTTTAGATATGAAATAAAAGTAAAGGATATAATAGGTACAGAGTCAATAGTTAAGTGACTATCTGTGTAAATTATCCATCAAAACACAATAGCTTGAAGTGGATCTTCTATTTGGAAGAGATCCTACTCAATCTGCATCTGAGTATCCAATAATTTGCAAGTGTCCCCTATTTTCATACAAGAGACCTTGTCTTGGATTCCCTTTGATGTATCGGAGAATTCTTCTTGTTGTATTCCACTAACTATCACATGGTGCATGAAGGAATTGACAAAATACACTAATTGCAAATGAAATATCCGGTCATGTGATGGTGAGATAATTGAGTTTCCCAACCAATCTGCGATATTGACTTGGATCTTTAATGGCTCCCCCTGTCCAGAAACAAGTTTTACATTTGGATCCACGGGGGTGTCTGCAACCTAACATTCCCGTTTCTTCCAAAATATCCAATGCATACTTCCTTTAGCCACTTCAATTCCTAGGAAGTACTTTAACTTTCCTAAGTCTTTAGTTTGAAAGTGGTTGAAGAGATGTTGTTTTAGTTGAGCAATCCCTTTTAAATCATCACTTTTGATGGCAATGTCATCCATGTAAACAACCAAATAAATGCACTTCCCATGGGATGTATGGCAATAAAAGACTGGATGATCAGCTTCACTTCTATGCATCCCAAAGTTCTGAACAATGGAACTAAACCGTCCAAACTATGCCTTTGGAGATTGCTTTAAGCCATAGAGAGATTTTCGTAATTGACATACTAGGCCAGACTCCCCCTGAGCAACAAGGCTTGGTGGTTGCTCCATGTAAACTTTTTTAGTCAAATCTCCATGTAAGAATGCATTTTTAAGTCCAGTTAATGAATGCTGCAATGTTTCATAGCAACAATAGAGATAAGGGGCCGAACAACTTGGTTGCAAAATAACCTTTGATTCTAATTCTATTGTTGTACAGGATCAGAGTATGGGGAAAAAATTGGCGTCGGACATGAGTCACAAGGATTATACTACCTCTCTTCCAGCTACTCCGACTGCCTTCACATCCGCCACCTCACCAAATATCTTTCATAATCGCTAGGGTCATCCCAATCTCTCTAAACTTCAACAAATGGTTCCTAGCTTGACCAAATTATCCTTACTTGAGTGTGAGTCGTGTTAGTTAGGAAAATGTATTCGTACTTCTTTCTCTGAGAAAGAAAATAATAAAACCACATCTATTTTTGAACTAGTTCATTCAGATATTTGGGGTCTTAGTAACGTCCGTTCAACTTTGTGGTTTCAATACTACTTTAATGATGATTATTCCTGTTGAACATGGTTGTTTTTAATGCAAAATAGATCTGAATTATTTTCTATTTTAAAAGACTTGTGTAGAAATCAAGAATCAATTTTGTGCATCCATTAAAGTATTGTGAAGTGACAATGCGCGTGAATATCTATCCCATCCTTTTAAGGAGTTAATGATCTCTCAAGGCATTATCCACCAGACCTCCTATGCATATGCTCCACAACAAAATGGTATAGCCAAACGAAAGAATAGACACCTTGTTGAAACTGCATGTGCCATGCTCATTAACCATAATATACCTCTTCATTTTAGGGGGATGCCATTTTGATAGCCTGTTATCTCATCAATCGGATGCCTTAATTAGTTCCACAAAACGAGAGCCCTCACTTTATTCTTTTTCCAGGTCAACCTCCCTTTTATCTCTCACCTCAAATATTTGGATACGTGTGTTTTGTTCATGATTTGACACCTAGTAAGGACAAGCTTCAACCAAAATCAATCAAGTGCAGTTTCTTGGGGGTATTCTTGAAATCAAAAGGGATATAAATGTTATGACCTAAGCAGCAATAAATATCTCATCTCAATTGATGTAACCTTCTTTGAAACATCACCCTATTTCCCACAGCAAAACAAAAATACTGTTATTGAGGCCTTACCTATACCTATAATACCCATTACAAATAACACACCACCAAAAGACCCCAAGCCTCTACAAGTTTAGTCTCGTCGATAACATGCAGAAACACAACAGTTGCAAACATAGAACCAATACCCTCTCAAGGTGACTCATCTCTTGTCCAACCATCTTTGTCGACACCGATCATGCACAAAGATGATTCCAACGAGTCCATTGCTGCTAGAGAAGATATTCGATCTACCAGAAACCCTCATCCTATCTATAATTTTTTGAGCTATCATCGCCTTTCACCTTCATACTATTACTTTATTTTCAATTTATCATTTGTTTCTATACCTAAGACTATCAGTGAAGCACTAGCACATCCAGGTTGGCGCCAGACCATGTTGGATGAAATGAAAGCTCTTCATGACAATCACACTTGGGAGCTAGTTCCACTTCCTCCTTAAAAATCTACAGTTGGTTGTCGCTGGATTTATATTGTCAAAGTTGGTCCTAATGGCAAGGTTGATCGTCTTAAAGCCTGACTGGTTGCAAAAGGTTACGCCCAAATTTATGGCCTTGATTATGGGGATACCTTCTCTCTAGTTGCCAAAATTGTCTCCTGTCATCAATTTCGCAACATCATATCAAAGCTGAAATGGCCTCGTGACCTGAAAAGATTTGGAAGGTCCGTGATCTTTATGTTGGAACCAAAACAAAGCTTGAAACTTGGCGATTTGAGTTGGCAAAATTACAATTACGAGCCAAGCCTATTAAGACTTGCAGTCGAGACCCGATCAATGAAAAAAAGACCAAAGCACCTGTGGCCTTTGAGGTTCCGATAAACGAATACAAGCCCAGGTAAAAAGGAGAGATCTGTGGTCTCTGAGACCCAAGAAAAGATTAGTACAAGTCCAGGCAAAAAGAAAGAGACTTGACCTTTGAGACTCGGGAAGGAACAAAAGCCTAGGATGAAATTGAAATGCAAGTCGCAATTGGGCCAAGCCAATTGGACTTGAGAGGGAGTGTTGGAGTGGGCTTGTTCCACATTGGAAAGAAAAAAGAAAAAAAAAGGTTTTATAAAGGCATTTTGGTGGAGGCCTCTCTGTTAAGGCCCGACGAGATCATGGACCGCAGTCTCCCAACTTTAGCATGGATCGTGCCCCATCATCAATTTTGCAACAATTTTCAATGGACCCTAGAAGCTCAGCTTGCCTTTTATAAGCTCAAATCACTTATGGTACAAGCTTCAGTGATTACTTTGCCAAATTTTTCTTAGCCCTTCCATATCGAATGTGATGCTAACAATGCTAGAATAAGGGCTATTCTTATGCAATCAGGGAAACCAATTGCTTTTATCTCCAAACTGCTAAGCCCCCAAAATCAGCAAGCTTTAGCATATGAATGTGAGCTATTGGCAACTTTATTTGCAATCTCTAAATCGCGGCATTACCTTGAGCAAACTCCCTTTGTCATCAAAACCGACCACCAGAGTATTAAGTACTCGTTGGATCAGAGATTGACCAATTTCATACAACATAGGGGTGTCCAAGCTATTGGGATTGGATTATACAATTCAATATAAACAAGGTTTTGAGAACAAGGTTGCTGATGCTCTATCTCGACAATTTGAGTCCCCTATTCCTCCATTAGTTCGAGCAATTACCTCCTTAACTCCTACTTGGGTGCTAGAGGTTTTACACTCTAATTCGAGAGATTCCCTCTACTCAAAACCTACTCACTTCTCTCTTAGTTAGCCTCACCAATCATCCTAATCACACTTTATCAGGGGGACTTATCATATACAAAGGCAAAATTTACATTGGAGCTTCTACTGGTTTATGATAGACTTTAATTTCCAATTGCCATGATTCCCCAGTTGGGGTCTTTTCGGGAATCAAGGGCGCCTTACATAGGCTACAACGATCATTCTATTGGCTAGGGATGTAGAAGAATGTGATTGATTGGGTCCTTTGATGTGATGTCTGTAAAAGATACAAAGGCGAATAAGTCCTTTACCCCAATCTACTTCAGCCATTGCCTATTCCGACTCAAGCCTAGCAAGATATCAGTCCGGAATTCATCGAGCAACTACCTAAATCAAATGGTTTTGATACTATCTTAGTGGTCAGTGACTTGTTTTGTGACACCCCCCACCGGATTCTTGAAGAAACCCGACAGGCGAGGCACTTCTTGACAGGTCACCCATCCTAGGATTGCTTCAGGAGAAAACTTCTTAACACTTATGGGTTGTTCTAGAATTCTATGAGATTCTCAAATTGTGAGAGAGAGAAATTCTCTTAATAATTTTCTGTGTGTTTACATCCCATGAACATGGGTATTTATACAGAATTTCCTATAGCTAAACAAGGAAAGAGATAAATAAAGAGATAATTACAGATAATTATGAGATAA
>CANXYI012129831.1:0-13731 GCA_948208565.1 Hura crepitans
TTCTTTAATTTAAAGCCCTTTAAAATTTCATGACTAGTGTTACTACCTCGAATTACATGCAAGTGATTCGGCACCCCAAGCAGATTTCCTAGACCTAGTGGTACTATTCCCGAAGCCTTAGAACATGAGCATTACATTTCCTAACCTCTTAAGAAAATTTCATCTTCAAAATTACTTGGAGCAAATAAATGGGTATACTGAGATATCATCTATTTGCTTGGCTCTTAGGTAACTTCCTTTGTATTTAGGAACCTTTATAGCACTGTAATAGTGGTATGGACTCATTTTTCAATTATCTCATTTCACGAGCCATAGTCTATACTGGTTTCTTCTCATAACTTAAATCTGGTTGTACCTCAATATCTGTCATTAAATCACATGTAATGGATCTGATATGTACTTCATGAGCATAGAAACATGGAAAACATCATGTATCTATAGTGGCTTAGGTGGTAATACAAGCCTATATGCTAAAAGTCCTACCATATCTATATTCTCATAGGGTTTAATGAACCTGGGGTTAATTTCCCTTTTTCCCATACCTTTGCACCTTTCTTCCCGGAGAAACCTCCAAAACACTTCTCCCTAACTATATATTTAGCATCTCTCTATTTCAACCAAGCATATGGTTCTTGTCTAACCACAGCTACCTTTAATCTTTTTATAATTAATTTCACTTTTTCTTCAGCCTCTTTAATTAAATCTATACTAGAGATTTTCTCTCTCCAACTTCACTCTAACATGAAAAGGTCCTACATTGTCTACCATACGATGCCACATATGGGTCCATCCTTAAGCTAGACTGGTAATGATTATTATAGGCAACCTCTACCAAGAACATATATAGATTCAATTACCCATAAGCTTAATAGTACAATCTCACAACATATTTTCAAATGTCTATGCCATCCTCTCTGACTGTCCATTAGACTGAGGATGAAAAGCTATGTCATAACTCAGCCTAATGCCTAAAATTGCCTATAACTTCTTCTAAAAATCTGGAAGTAAAACAAAGATCCTTGTCAAAAATGATAGTCACTAACACAGTAAGACATTTGACTATCTCATCCATATATAGTCTAGCCGACCTCTCTAAGGACTAATCCATCCTGACCGACTAACTTAAACTATCTCTATCAATCTGTCAACAATTATCCAAGTAACATTGCATTTACATCTGGCCAAAACTAAACTTATCACAAAACTCAAGGTTAGCTTTTCTCATTTTCACTCTGGTATTGCAATAAGATAAACAATCTAGAAGGAACCTAATGCTTAGCTTCCATTTGCTAGCATATCCAACCCTTGGCAATATATTATGTCACATCTCTTGTCATACCAGGCCACCAAAAATAAAATTGCAAGTTCAAAATTTCCTCCTAAGATGCATAAAACAAGGAGCCTTATGTGTCTTCTTAAGTATCTGTAACCTCAAGTCATCTATACGAGGTAATAACACAACCATTCACTTTTTGTCAACTCAAACCCTATGGTCTCCCCACTTAAGCCTTGTTTGCCATATGAACTAGTTGCTCATCTTTCATCTGACTTTATAATCTGCTGTCTAAAATATGGCTTTATTTGTAACCCACCTAGCACAGCATTTCTTAAAGTGTACTATAACTATCATTCATACTTTTCAAGGTTATCATAAATTTCATGTTCCTAACTTCTGCCATCACATTGGCTTTCCTTAGTGGGTAGCCAGTTAGGTAATCATAGTCTTGGATCAGCTCTACCTAGCTTCTTTGTCTCAAGTTGAACTCTTCCTAAGTAAGGGGATATTTTAAGCTCTTATAATCTATGTATATATAGCATTTCTTTTTATACTGATAGTGCCTTCATTTTTCCAAAACAATCACAATAATAGCAAGCTACAAATCATAGGTAGGACCATTCCCCTTATGTGCCTTCAACTATCCTAAAGCATAAACCACTACCTTTCTATCTTACATCAACACACATTCTAAACATTCAGTAAAGCATTATTGTACACACTAAGTCCTTACCCTATTTATGTTGAATCAGGATAAGAACCTTGTCAACATCTTTTTCAGTTGCTTAAAATTAGTTTGACACTTATCATCCCATTCAAATCTCACACTTTTTCTAATCCATTTAGTCAAAGGAGTGACAATAATAGAGACCTCTTACAAGTTCTTTTTATGATCAACTAAGGCTAGAAAACTCCCCACCTTAGTTATATTCTTAGGTGGTTTCCATTCAAACACTACCTTAACTTTACTGGGGCCAATTTCAACTCCCTCTACTAAAACTATGTGGCCTAGAGGAGAAACTTTACTTAGCCAAAACACTCACATACTAAGCTTGGCATACACTATCTCTCTCAGAGGCTGTAACACAACCCTTAAGTGCTTTTCATACTTTTTTTGGTATGTAGAGTACACTAGAATACCATTTACAAGCACTATTACCACCTATTTACATAAGATTAAAAAGGCTATATTCATTGAGTTCCATGAAAATTGCTAGGACATTGGTGCATCCCAATGACATCACTAAGAACTTAGAATATCTGCATCGAGTTTTAGAAGCAGTTTTAGAAACATCAACTTCTTTAATCCTTAATTTATTATATCTAGATCTCAGATCAATTTTAGAAAATATACTAGCCCCTCTTAAATGATTAAGGAGATCATCCATCCCAACTAGGGATGCCTATTCCTCATAATAACTCTATTCAGCTGCATATAAAGCAATGCATAACCTGAGCGACTTGTCTTTCTTTCTTAATATATAGCATAGGCACTCCCCAAGGAGTTATATTGCATTTGATAAAACCCTTATCACATAGCTCTTGCAGCTATACCCTCAGGTCTTTTATTCTAACATATGCCATTCTATGAAGATTCACAAGTACTGGAGTAGTAATAGGATACACTTTAATATCAAATCCTACTCCCTCTAAGGTAGTAAGCTTGATAGCTCATTAGGGAATATATCAAAACTCAAATACAACTAGAATACATAGCATATTAGAGTTAGCAGTATTAAGATCACTAGCATAAGCCGAACAAGCCTCACTCATTTTGAAGGTGTTGTTATATTTTTAATATCAAAGATAAGATCATCTAAAATGTTCTTCTCACCATCCACTATCATTTTCGGTCCTTGTTTAGTCTAGAAGGTTAACTTATTTATATCAATAATTAGTCATAGCCTGATACTTAGTAAGCTAAACCATCCTAAGATTTATATCAACTTATCAAAAGGTAGATTAACCAATCAACAACAAGTCTATGCCTCTAAATCACCAGAGGACCTAGCCTACACATAACATTTATAATTACACATAGCCCTATAGGGTTACTAAATCTAATATCTGTATTAACATACACTAGCTCTTAACTACCTATCTAGAGTTTGTGCAGTACATACCTAGGGGGTATTAAATTAAGGTCTATCAAAGAAAAGACTATAACATTAGATAGATAAAATACTAGTCATAACCTCTGGTGTTGTAGCCTCTTTTTTAGCTCTCATGGCACACTGCCTAACTGAAGCATAAGCCTCTATTTTTGTACCTTGACTAGTAATAGACTACTTTCTTTTGGTTTGTCTCTAACCCTTACTTTGGGGTGCAAAATTAAGAATATGTGTCTTTGACCCTACCTTCAATCCTATCAAAAATCTCTTACATTCTTTATATATCATTGAAAATAATCTCGTCAACATACTTTAGGAATCTAATAAAATCCTCTCATGTACTACTTCCTAATATACCAGGATAGGGATTACTCCTGCCAACTGTTAGCCAATCACTTGTGACTCTAGATGTTGTGCCACATTACTGGGTTCAGGTACTTATACATAGCTTACTCCCTATATAGCTATAGTTACAAAATTAGTTAAGTCTTTAGCCCCTCATTCGGGCAACTCGACCAATCATTTCCTTATTACATAAGACTTTTACTTCTCAGCCTCAGGTAGCATAACAGTTTAGAGGAATTTAAAGTATAGACATTTGCACTCATGTACTTATCTTAGGAATAGTAACCTATGCTCTGATACCAAAAAATGTGACACCCCCTACGGGATTCCCAAAGGAGCCTAATAAGCGGCACACTTCCTGTTAAGTCACCCTGTTTACTTCTCCCACTCCCATTCATTTAACTTTTACTTATTCTGCACTAAACAATCTTGTCTGACTTCAAATATAGTCTAGTATATTCCTATAATCCATTTTGGTTCATATTACCATATTTAGGTTATTATAGAAGGATTATA
This sequence comes from Hura crepitans, assembly GCA_948208565.1. Classification (NCBI taxonomy): domain Eukaryota; kingdom Viridiplantae; phylum Streptophyta; class Magnoliopsida; order Malpighiales; family Euphorbiaceae; genus Hura; species Hura crepitans. The sequence continues at coordinate 4,249 of CANXYI012129831.1, forward strand.
ACCTAGCCCGGTGTTTCCAAAAAACTAGTAGCATAATGGCTACCCGGATCACTATCCCAAAATTATGGTTTACCTATAACCACTTCTATAAAAAATATCACCTCTCTTGGACACTTCTAATCCCTCAGATTTCATCCTACCCACATCATCTATCACATAGCTATCATAGGCCTTAGGCTACAATAAAATACAAAGAGCCTCAAGCTTACAAGCATCAACATAAATCACATATACTTAAGGGAAACCATCACCTTGATTAGTTATAGCATAAGCTGATATATACAATTACTACCCTGTGCCCTTTATATATATCACCCCCATCTTCCCCACTTAAGTACATAGAGTGCAAATATATATATATATATATATATATATATATATATATATATATATATATATATATATCAATCTCTTCAAGGACCTCTAAACTCCACTGCATACTTTACAAGGTGACATCTTTGATCTGGGTACCTATGCACTGAAATAGGTACATTAAGTATAAAAATACTCAATAGTGAATTCAATCATTAAAAAAATGTCCAATAGTTTACTTATGCATTATATCTCTATTCTTATCTTGTTCTATCTTCTCATGTTAATTTAAAGCATTATTATGCAAAATTACCATTTAACCCCTAGAGTGTTTCTATCTGTAATTACCTAATTATTTATTACTAATCATATAATTTATGTTTTTGTTCAATATTACTTATTTGATGTACAAACTACACCATTTTAGGCCTTTATTCATTACTAGTGGAAAATTGCTAAAATGCCCTTATCTAATGTCTCATAGTCATATGTGGATTTATTAATCTTATTTAATTATTTTAACTAGCCTAACTCAAGAGACATCTCTGATAGACACTGGACCTAGAGGGAAAATAAACTAGTGCAGTGGTCCTCGTTCTAGACCTACACTACTACACTAGCATATGTGACATAATAGACATCAACTTGTAGCCTTTCTAGCAATAAATAAAGAACATAAATCTCTATGACATAATGGAGATTAGCTCATTGGCCTCCCCAGCCATAAATAAAATATCAACATCTGTGTGACATAATAGAGATCAGCCCATAGGCCTCCCCAACCATAATTAATCATCATTAGGAATGTGACATAATACATATCAACCTATAGGCCTCCCCAGCCCCAAAGAATCTCAACAACTATGTGACATAATAGAGGTCAGCATGTAAGCTGCTCTAGTGACAATGAATATCATTGCCTGAACATCAAATAATTAGCAACTACTAAACCCCTAAATTGACTGGTCAACGTATCTAATGGGTGTCCAACTAATGGGCCAAGTAGCTAATTTTAAGTTTATTTATTGAATTTCCATGTTCTTATAACATTTAGGTTCTAATAATAGTTAATTAAAAATTTTATTACATACTTCGTATTATTATATGTCTATTATAGCTCCATTTTCACTCTACCGGATAAAAATTCAAAAGTATTTCAAGATTCTAAAACTGTTTAAATTCATCATTCAATATACTTTAATTTATCATGTTATTTGTTTCCATGTATTTAATAATTTCTTTCCAGAGACATTTTTCATTCAAGTATAGGTCAATGGCACAATTATAGGTCCTTTCGATCACTTTTCAAGGTTCATTTTTGGGACCATCTTCAGTCTAATTCATGTGCAATTTTCAACACTAATTACATTAAGTCTATAGGCCCTAAGCCAACAAATTCGAGGCCATACACATGGCCAAACCATAGGCTTAGATTCCATTATACACAATCATACACATTAGCCCTCAAAGGTATAATTTTTGGCACATTACTAAATCTCAAGTAATAGCCCCTTAAAGGCATATTACTTCCCATTTTTCATACATTATTTCAAGCAAATTTTAGCTTCATTTTATAGGTCATTTCTTAACTACATTACATGTCATTTTATATATACATGTTACTCTTATTCATGCCAAAGGACTTAATATTTGCATAATCATGTATTATAACACATAACCTTATACACATATTATCCCCATTCTCATACCATTGCCCTTAGCTAGCTTTTGAGTACAACTAGTTAAAAGCCTTAATCATGAATTCCCATAGTGTTCCATTAATAATTATTCATTAATCAATAACTTAGTCACGCTTACATTTATGCCTTTATCATTTCATGCCATTCAAGTAGCCAAAAACCAATCATATGCCACGACCACCACTAACTTGCCATACATTCATACATAACTTAATTCATTTCATGCCAAGCCAATTACTCATACATTATCAATCTAAGGCACATGAAAATTCTAGCCTTGAATAGCACCTAAGGCTACACTAAATAAGTCACACATATTCACATTCAAACATAAACTTTCGACCACACTTATAACTCATACCAATTATGCATATTTCCACTAATCCCGAAGGAATACTATTACATATCCATGCTAAAGCAATTAATCTATACATTAAGCATCCCAAGTACATTTTATTACACTTATATACCTTCTGACCAAACTAATACTTGAGATTAAGATTTTTTATTTTCATCAATTTACAATTCCATACACGCACCCTTATGTCATAAACTACAATTACACAAAGGAAAGCCTCTGCAAGCCAATTTAAACACTCCAACCATTCCTAAACTTAAGGAATAACTACTAGAATTTAAGGGGCGTGAACCAAATGATAGAATTCACTTATCTCCTTCACTTGAAGATGCCATTTCCACCATTTCAAGGCTACCATCCTCTAATTCTAGCCCTTATAGTGTCTTCTCACTTATTCCTCAAGCCTTTCCTTGCTCTAATTCACTTCAAACCAATGTCATGCACACCCTTATAGATGTTAGCCACCCTAAAGAACCATTTCCAACCATGAAAACTCAAGAAAAACCAAGAAAAAAGCCATGAAAGCTCACCTTTTCCCTTATTGAACTACTTCTGACCCTAGGACTTTTGATGATTTTTAATTTCTTTAAGAAATCTCCTTTTGCCATGATTCTTTTTCTGGAACTTCATTAACATCGTAACTTGAATTTAGAAACCCAGTGTTTGTAGGTTTGGTTAGAGAAAGGAGATGAAAGTCCCTCTCAAAGCTATTATGGCATCACTTTTCTACCTAAAAAAGAAGAAAAATTTGGCCTTTTATTTAGGATAAAAATCCAATTGTCAAACAAGTTTGCCATTTATCAAGGCCCTAAGCTAGCTAGCAAGTGCATAGATAGGGTCCACAGCCGCCCGGTCTATTATGAAATAGCTCAATTTTTAGAAAACTTTCAAAATTCACACAGACCTCAAAAAATTACACATTTTATTTTAAATTTCATATTTTAATCCCCTCTATCTACTCATAAAATTTTATGGCCAAATTCTATCAATAATGTAGTTTTTAGACTACCTCGATTTGTATGCCAATCTAAAAAATTACAAAAATTGGCAAATGACTTCAGATTTTAAAAATTCTTTCACTAGTGGACTCAGTGTAATTTTTAAGCTTCAAGGTCCACTATCTTTTGGTCTGTCTGGGCTCATCTAGGGTAAATCTTTGTTCGAAAAATTTTTATTGCACCAAAGGGTAGCTTACTATCTAAAATGAATTATTGGTTTTGCTAAATTTTTTTAATTTTGCTATTTTCTTCAAATTAAAGTCCCTTAAAGTTTCATGACCAATGTCACTACCTCAATTTATGTGCAACTAACCCAGCACCCCGGGCATACTTCTCGATTACTGAGGCACTATTATCAGGGCCTTAAAACACAGGCATTGCAATGTATGTAATGTAAAGTGTGTACATGTGTATGGCATTAACATGACAAGGAGATGAAAATCATGATAAGAATGTGAATGAGAAGTATAATATGTATAGAAAATTAGTTGAGTGAATTATGTCATAAATTAATGGATAATTGTGATACTCGAAGTGATACATGGAATGGTGCTTTGTATGTTTGAAAAAAATGGCATAAGGATGATAGATGAACTAATGATGATATTGAGACATAATGGTTAGAGGAATGTTAAATTCATGGTTGGTATGAATGAGTATATAGAAATTATTATTGTAAAAAATGACCAAATAAACAGTAACTTAAGGAAAAATGACCAAATGAATAGTGATTTTGTGAAAAACAACCTAAAATGGAAAAAGAGCATAAATGTACTAAAAATTAAAATACAAAGTGTTAGCAACATGGCATAAGATAAAAGATAAATAATAACTCAATAACTAAGAATGAATAGTGACACGACCATTAGTTAGACAGCCACTAAATAGGTTAACCGATCAACTAAGGAATTAGCAGCTATTAGGCAGGTTGGTTCTTCTAGGGCCACTATTGTTTGATGTGATGGCAAGTGTAGCCACTAAGGTTATAAGGTTGAACCCTGCACACTTGGGTATTAGGAGGTTCACTTGGGCTAATCTTTGCTACCCACTGGCTTTATGTGGATATTAGGAAGTCCTACATGGCTAATCCTTGCTATCCACCAGTATTGCATTGGAGATGTTGATTGGGGTATTGGGAGGTCCCACAGGGCTTATCCTAGTTATCTCATTTGTAGATATTAAGAGGTCCATAAACTAATCCCTGCTATCTGCAAGTTTGGTATTGGGAGGTTCCAGTGAACTAATCCTTGCTATTGGACCAAGTAGGTGTAGCAATCAAGGCCTAAAATGTAAGCCACTACACAACATAGATCTCGCTATCTAGTGTCTTAAAGTGTAGTCTATCTGTCATGAGCCTTAATGATATTATATTTAAATAAATATATTAATACATGTGTAATGCCCGTTAGTCTAAGTTTCATGAACAATACCTCTTTGGCATGAATAGTGTTTGAGGTGGGTTGGGGCACCTCAATGAGGCTAGAAGGGGCATATTGGTCATAAAAATTTGATGGGCCTAAAAATGGACAAAATGAAAAAATTTTAAAATTTAGCAGAACCGATAAATCATTTCAGGTTAAGAACTAGTGAATAATGAGATAAAATGTGGTTGAGCTAGGACAACCTCGAGATATGCTCAGATAGAACCAAAAATACCATACCCTGTATCTCAAAAATTCCAATCTACATCATGGAGATGGAATTTTAATTTTTTGAGGTTGTTTGATATTTTTTCTAATTATTTTATTCTAGTAGGTGAATAGTGACCTAAAGTTGATAGTGGAATTTTGACATGAAATTTTACAAGGGCCTTAATGACACTAATCAAGGATTTTTTTAAACTAAAATGAGTATTTTTTTAAGGTCTAGAGAAATTTCTATGAATTTTTAAATTTTAAAAGAAAATCGAGAGAAAACGAACCATTGGATCACCACATGTCATGATCTAAGCCATCCACCCACCCACCCATAAAAATAAGCCTACATATGTGAGAGTGTTGCATGAGCAAGCCAACATCTTCTCCTCAAAAATACCTAAAAATCTAATGCCATTCTTAGTTTCTCTCTCCTCTATTTTTTTTTCATTTTCTTTCTCCTACCACTACCAATTTCCATATCTCATATATGGTTACAGCCTTTTGAAGCTAATTCCTCTGACAAAAATTATGAAAAGAGGCTAGAGAAGGAGAAATTGAATCTTGGTGAGTAGTGTCAAAATTTTGTGTAAGTGTTTTTATTTTAATTTTTATTTTATTTTTAGGTAGTATTCTAAGAAATCCTATGGCTTTAGAATTCAATTTGGAGTTATGTAGGATTTTTAGGAATTTTTCTAAAGTGAAAATCTTTATGTTTAGGTTATAGAGAAGGTGTTGAAGGAGAACACCATTCAAGGCATTCAGGTGGTGGAGAGAAAGGTATTTTCACACCCTAGGTATGTGGAATTGACCAAATCTATGTATATCTTATAATTAGGCATAAAAATGTCTGTGTACATATTTATAGAACTGCCATATCTTAGTGTTAAGAATGAAATTCATGTACATGAATGGCATAATTGTGTTAAAGATGTAAAAAATAACATTGTATGCATGATTTGGGGGAAAAGGAAACTAAGTGTAAGAATGTGTCTTGTGTATGGTTGAAACATTTGTATATATGTGCATGGCATGTGTGTATGTGTGTATGACATGTTAGCTATGGCATTGACATGTAAATGATGTGAACAAATTATGCTAGTAATGTGAGTACCAATAATTTGATATGTCGAATGTTAGTTTGGCAAATAATGACTTAAATGGATATTCAATATTTACATAAGCATTGACAAGTAAAATCGTGACGATATATGTGCAAATTGTTGACATAAGTATGAGAAACGATTCAACGGAGATTATGAGGTGAAATGAAAGCAAAGACGATGGATTATGGATTGGTATGCTTAGTGTTATAGAAGGCATAAGGCTAAGAAATGACCAAATGAATAGGAACTTACACAAAAATGACCAAATGAATAGTAACTTTGCGACAAAAAACTTAAAATAAAAATATGTGTGAAATGGCTTGTAAAATGGAAAGAGATGTTATTAATGACTTAAAATAAGAGGAAAGGTAATTAGTAAAGTTATAAGTAAATAATAAATAGTGTACTGGCCTATAAGTTAGACACCCACTGGATGGGTTGACCGATCAACTAAAGAGTTAGCCACTGCTAGGCAAGTTGGTCCTTTTAGGGCCACTGTAGTTAAATGTGATGGTGGGTGTAGTTGCTGAGGTTCTGAGACTGAACCCTACACACTCGAGTATTGGGAGGTCCACTTGGGCTGATCCTTGTTACCTATTAGCTTTCTATGGATATTGGGAGGTCCCATGGGGCTAATCCTTGCTATCCGTCTGGGTTGCATTAGAGATGTTGATTTAAGGTATTGGGAAGTCCTATGGGACTGATCCCTACTATCCCACTTGCAGATATTAGGAGGTTTACGAACTGGTCCCTACTATCTGCCAATATAGTATTAGGAGGTTTATAGAATAATCCCTGCTATTAGCCTAGGTAGGTGCAACTATCGAGGCCTAAAATATGGGGCATTGTACAAAATAGATCCTGCTATCCGGTGTCTTAAAGTGTAGTCTATATGTTTTGGGTAAAATAACATTAAGTTAAGAATGATAATAATATTTGAAGATAAATAATGGACCTTGAGATATTACATGTATTGAAATAATTGAACTGCTTAATAGGCTATAAGTAATTGCTTATAAGGCAAGGCACCATATAGTAATGTAAGTAATTGATATATGGTATAATGAACTTGCTTACACATGATTATCATAGTTATACATGTGTATATATAAACTTATACGTATGTTTGCATTCGTGACATACTTTATTGTATCAATTCCACCACTGAGTGTATTCTTTACTTGTCGCTATTTTGATGCACAAGATATAAATAGAGTAACAGTCCAGCTTTATTCTTACAGTATAGCTATCACTAAGTCTCCTTTTTGGTATCCTTTTTATATTCTTTTTGTTATGTGGTAGTAATGCACTCATGCATATTAGGGTAAAAGTAGGTAGTGGATGTACACTATAAAAACTCAAATAGATATATCGCGTGTCTTTGAAAACTTGATTTTGGTGGATATGTATTTATACATGTATATGTTTCTATTTGAGTGTTATGGGTCTAAGACCTTATATTGATGTGTGCCTAGTATTAATGATAGATTAGGGGACTAAAAGGGTCCAAGAGTTGTAGATTGAGATTGAATGGTTATAGAAATGCATTTTATGTAGAAAAAATTTTTAGTTTTTCATCTGAATAGTCGTTATGCTGCCTAATTTTCTATAAAATGAATAATAGATGTAAACTAGAGTTTTATCATATTGAAATAGGTAGTAATAAGAGGTGGTATCATAATAAACACTAGATAGTCAAAGATAAGTCAAGGATGGTCAAAGTATCATAAGTGTTTAACGAATGAATCCTAAGAAAATATAAGGATGGGTGACCTATGGGAAGTGGTACTCTTTGTCTATTTCCTTTGGGAATAGGCAAAGGGTGTTACATTTAGTGGTATCAGAGTAGGTTTAGACATTCCTAGGTGTATTATACATGAGTGCATGAGTCTAGGGTTTTGTATATAGGTCAAAGCTACACTGCATGAAGCTAATAAGTTTTTATATACAATGATACAAGATGAGTGAATGGGCCTCACTAGATCGAGAGGAAGAAGTGGCTAGCCATGCTCTTATCACCATCTATGGCTCATAAGTGAGTGCAGCCACTCCAAAGCTAAGCGATGTTGCTCACCAACCACCAGCTTAGCCACACCCTCAAGCTCAGGCTTTACTAGACTTGTTATAGTAGATTGTAAAGATGTTGAGACACATTGCTACACTACCACCAACTCTAGCTCTGATACCACCTTTACTAGATCCCCCAGCATTGTTGAAAACTTCACTAGAGAGGGTAAAGAAGATGTATGCAATGGATTTCTTAGGTGCAAGGGAGGATGATGCCGCAAGGGTAGAGTATTGTCTAGAGTGGGCCAAGAGAATTTTAAAGTGGTTAGAGTGTATAAAGGAAGAGTGTCTAAAGTGTTTTACTTCTCTTTTGTAAGAAGAAGCTTTCCACTAATGGGACACAATTAAGAAGTGGAAAATAGTAGCAGAGATTACATGGGAATACTTTCTAAAGGAGTTCCATAAGAGATACATTCTAGAGTCCTATAAGGGTAAGAAGAGGCAAGAGTTATTAGACCTAAAACAAAGGCAATGGTCAGTGTTAGAAAATGAGAAGGATTTTGCCCACTTATGTAGGTATATAGAGTAGTTCATACCCACTGATGAGAAGTGTAAGAGGTTTCAAAAGGGCCTCAATGTGGAGCTAAGGATATAGATTTCTTCCATAAAGATTAGAGACTTCTTTAAGTTGGTAGCTGTAACATATAACTTAGAGGACATGTTATAAGAAAAGATGGAGCTATTTTGGAGAAAGAGGCCATTCACTACTAGTTAGACTAGTTTAGCCCCAAGAGGGGGCAAGACACAGAGGGAGTTCCAACATGGCCAACAGCCTTAGAGACAGTTGAGACAGTAATCTTAGAGATAGGCTCCTTCTCAAAGGTCTGATCAGGCTTTTCCTCCTAAGCCTCAACCATCATAGTAGTCCTCGAGTGCTTTAGGGTCCATAGCTAAAAGTGCACCTTTGATATGTGCGAGGTTTTAAAGGTGACACTAGGGGTAGTGCTAGTAGTATAGAAGAGGAGAGTACTTCATATGCTAAGCTAGAGACCACTTCCAATGGGATTATCCTTAGAGACAATCAGAGGCTATATAAACTTAGGCATCAGTTGCAGTAGAACCCAAAATGGGATAGAGGTAGTAGAGACAAAAGCAACTGAGCACCAGTAGAGGATGAGATCAGAGACTAGAGCTCTAACATGGTAGTATGCTATCCATGGCTAGGAGGAAGTTAAAGCACTAGACGTCATTGCTAGTACCTTCTTTTTATTTAATGCACCTGTGTTAGGATTAATTGATCCTAGTTCCACACATCCCTACATTTGAACCACACAAGCATGAGATAGGGGACTAAAGCTAGAGCCTATA
>CANXYI012129893.1:0-12840 GCA_948208565.1 Hura crepitans
GTTATGGCCATTCTCCCTTCCCTCTGGTATTAGCTTTAGTGGGTGGAAAGGGAAGAATGCCTTTCTTCAATCCAAGTGGATTTCCACCTAAAGTTTACTAAGCCACTTGGCATGTTGTGGGCCCCATCTTAACATGTTAAAGCTATTTTAAAACTTCTCGAACTATCTCAATTTTACCAACAAACTTTGAAAATTCACAGTAATTCACTTGGACTTCAAAAAATTACATCGTTTATTTTAAAATTCATATTTTAATCTCCCTCTACCTACTCTTAAATTTTCGTTGCCAAATTCCTTCGATAGGGAAATTTTCAAACTATGTCGATTTGTGTACCAACCTAAAAAATTATGTGAATTTGCAAACGACCTTTGATTCCAAAAATTCTTTCACCATTAGACTTAGTGTAATTTTTGAGCTTTAAGGTCTAATATTTTTGGGTTTATCTATGTAAATCCCTGCCCGAAAAATTTTTATTGCTCTGAGAGGTAGCTTTCAATTCGAGATGAATGATTGGTTCTATTAAATTTTTAAATTTTGCTATTTTCATCAAATTCAAGCCCTTTAAAGTTTCATGACCAGTGTCACTATCTTAATCCATGTGCAAGTGACCCGACACCCTAAGTGCATTTCTCAGACCCTATGGCACTATTCATAGAGCCTCAGAACACAGGCATTTTAGGCCTATTCTATGCTTCCTTCTAAGGCTCTTCTTAGCTTCGATTTAAATTACCTATAAGCCTGATTTATGTCATTTAACCCTTAGAATTTCCATTTAAAATCATATAAAGGCACCTTTAAGTGGGCCTCTAAGGCATAAGACCTTTTTAATGCTTAAAAAGGTCAAACTAGGTCAACTAGGCTCTAAGCCCGATCTCTTTTTTTCTTTTTTATTTCTTCTCCTTTTAATAATATCTCATATCATTGAAATATCAAATACTTTGATAATCATTTCAATTCTTTTAGTGTGTGACGTTATGGGTTTCTAAAACATATTAGTAGCACATAGTGAATTAAAGTCCTAATCTAACCAGGACTCTTATGGTTTAATCTCATTGAGCCCATAATTAATTTCTAATTAATAATTCACTTATTTACAAAGTCTTGAGAGATATCTAACCACACATGAAGATTGCCTAAGTGTTGGAAAGTCAAGCGGTTTGACTTAACACTTCCACATACAGTTATTGTGTAATTACTTTTTTCACCATACTTTATTTTGTTTAGGTTAATGTATGGACATATGTCAACTCAATGCTTAATTAAGTATGTCTATTAAGCCCTAAACATGTCAATTAAAATATTTACATCTTTATAAAATGCCCTTGTGAATCTCATTCACACTTGTATTTTTCTTTTATCAAAGATTCCCTAGACGAAGATATATTAGACTTGTAAGATGAACTCCTCATTATAAAATGGGGTGGCAAATCCTTTATTGATCACTCAACTAGCTTTAAGTATCTCATAATATACCTAACCTCCTAGCTATGTATACATCATAGTGAAGTAAAAGCACTAGAGTCAAAGTATACCCTTTGATACTTAAGATAATATTGGTGATCTCAAGTTAAAAGATGCTTACACCTACTGATATGATAAGATAACTTCACTAACAGCGATTATATATCCACATGAAGATCTCATATTTGGGTCTCCAAAGAACTTATTTCTCAAACAAACATCCATATGTTAACTTTAAGCATCACCGTGCTTACAACTTATGAGAACTACTATTTGATCAAGTCAAAGAGTATAACATATGCTAGTGTATCAATAATGTCCCATCTTGCTAATACTATGACTAGGGATAGTTTTTGGTATTTCATATTTGCTTACAATAGGAATATCACATCATAAACTTTTCATGATTTCCTTTACATTGTGAAATAATACTAGGGATTTCATTACAAAGTTTAAGACCTATGTCAAACAAATGAACTAGTCATAAGTACTTATGTAATAAAAATTACCTTTTATTATAAATGAATATACACAAAATATCCCTATTACATATATGTTATAGGGCATATAACTAACAACCTCCCATATGCACTAAAGCTAATCACCAATGTATCTAATACCCATATTATTTACTTGGCGATCGAACTTGTTTTGAGTTAGTGCCTTAGTGAAAGGATCAACAATGTTCTAATCTATAGGGACTCTCTTAATCATTACATCTTGCCTACCAACTACCTCTTAGATTAAATGGTAATGCCTCAAAACATGTTTCGATCATTGATGAAATCATGGTTCCTTTGCCTATGCAATGGCTTCATTATTGTTACAATATAAAGGTACAGGGTTAATAATATTAGGGACCAATCCTATTTCGATAATGAACTTTTTAATCCATACTGCTTCCTTAGCTATATTGAAAGTTGCAATGCACTCTGCTTCAGTAGTTGAGTTTGTAGTTATATCTTGTATAAAACTCTTCCAACTAACTACACCTCTCATAAATATGAATACATAACTTGATTGGAATTTGTAATTATCTTTATCAAATAAAAAGATGGTGTCAATATACCTACTAACTTCTAAATCCCCTTCTCTCTATACCAAGGATACATCCTTAGTCTTTCTCAAGTATTTAAAGATTTTCTTGATAGCCACCCAATATTCCTCTACATAATTGGATTGGAATCTACTTATGACACTCAGAGAAAATGGTACATCAAGTTAAGTACATAACATAGCATACATGATAGATCCTATAGTTGATGTATATGGGATCCTACTCATGTGTTCCCTCTCCTCTAGTGTCTAAGGACACATAGACTTAGAAAGGATTTTCTTATGAAGCATAGGAATAAACCCTCTCTGTGAGAGATTTATGTTAAACCTTTTTAGCATTTTGTCTATGTATAAAGATTTCAAAAGACCTATCAACCTCTTAGATCTATCTCTAAAGATTTATACCCCTAGTACATACGTTGCTTCACTAAGTTATTTCATGGAGAATTTCTTTGATAGTAAATATTTTGATTGATTGAAGGGTTAAGACATAATTTCTTAAAAGCAGTATGTCATCAACATACAATGCTAAGAAAATGACTACACTCCCACTAACCTTCTTGTAAACACATGGCTTATCTAGATTTTTTGAGAAACCAAACTCTTTTATTGTCTCATCAAATTAGATGTTTCAGCTTCTAGATGCTTACTTCAATCCATAAATGGATTTTAAAGCTTGTATACCTTGATGCTATCATTAGATATGAATCCCTTAGGCTCTATCATATACACCTCCTATGATAGATTTCCATTAAGAAAAGTTGTCTTCACATCAATTTACCTAATCTCATAGTTATAATAAGTGGCAATAACTAGTAAAATCCTAATAGATTTAACCATGGCTACTGGTGAAAAGGTTTTATCAAAGTCAATTCCTTGCCTTTGATGATAACCTTTTGCTACCAACCTTACTTTATGGGTTACTACCTTACCCTCTATGTAAGTCTTCTTCTTAAAGATATATTTTTATCCAATGGGTTTTATCCTTTAGTGCATTAACTAAAGTCCATACTTGGTTGTCATACATGAAATCCATTTTAGATTGCATAGCCTTCAGCTATAATTCTCATTCTGAACTCTTTAAAACCTTATCATAGTGTGTAGACTCATTTCTTCTACTATAGTTACATTATTGTTCTCATCTATAAGAAACCATATCTCTTAGGCTCTATACAAACTCTAGTAGAACGTCTAAGAGCTTAAGTTATAACATGCTCTGCTATTACATTATCATCATGTGTAATAGGCTTAAGATCAATTAGTTCATCTGCCTCTATTTATGGGTCTAAAACTTTATCAAGTTTAATTCTACTCCTACTATCTTCCTTTAAGAGAAACTCTTTCTCTATGAAGATAGCATGCTTTGAAATAAACACCTTTTGTTCTAAAGTATTATAGAAATAGTATCAGAGAATCCTTTGGACATCCCAAAAATGAGCACTTACTAGATTTAGCATTAAGCTCATCTGACACAATTTTTTTTCACATAAGCATGATAGCCTTATACTTTTAAATGTGAAAGAATTGGTTTCTTGTTGCACCATATTTCATATGGTGTAACAACAACTGACTTTGATTGAACTCTGTTTAGAATGTAAATAGTAATTTCTACTACATGTAGAGTTACAACTTGGGTAGAGTTACAAAGCTCATCTTGGATTGAACCATGTTCAATAGGATTTAATTTCTCCTTTCAAACACACCATTATATTATGGTGTATATAGAGGAGCCCATTCAAAAATATACTGTTATCTCTTAGATAACTTTGAAGTTCTTAACTTAAGTATTCTCCACCTTAATATGATCGAAGTGTTTTAATACATCTATCGAGTTATTTCTTAACTTCATGTTTGAATTCTTTGAACTTTTCAAAGGCTTCAAACTTGTACTTCATCAAGTATACATACCTATACTATGAATAATCATCAATAAAGGTAATGAAGTAGAGAAACCCATCTTTTGCATGTGTGGTCATTATGCCACATACATTTAAATATATTTGGTCTAAACAACCACCAACACATTCACCTTTTCCACTAAAAGGTGTCTTAGTCATCTTGCCTAGTAAATAAGATTTACATGTTTTAATTGAATCATGATCAAATAAGCCTATATCAACAGACTTGTGCAACTTAGTCATGCACTTCTCGTTTATATGGCTAGGTCGACAATGCCACAAAAGCATGGTTTCAAGCTATTAGTCTTAAATCTCTTGGCATTAATGTTGTAGATATCTTTTCATTTATCAAGAATATAAATCCCATTAATATTAGGACCAGAATAATATAAAACATTATTCTTATAAACTAAGCAACCTTTGTTCTTATTAATGGAAATAACAAAATCTTGTTTAATGAGACAAGATAAACAAATAATATTCTTATTTAAAAATGGAACATAATAACAATTATTATGTTTTAATACTAATCTTGAAGGAAAATCTAAGTAATATATTCCTACAGCTAATGTAACAACTCTTACTCCATTTACTATGCGTAGGTCCACATCACCTTTATTCAACCTTTTACTTCTACAAATTAGAAACCAAATGACAACCACATCTGTTATCCAATACCTATGTGTGATTATCAATAATAGTTTTAGTATTAATCTCAATAACAATAATACTTGAAGTAGATGCATCTCTATATTTTTCCTTCTTATGGGACATAAGGTAAGCCTTGTAAGACCTCTTTTAATGATCAGCTTTATAGTAATAGAGGCAAGTCACCTTAGGGTGAGTCTCTTTCCTAGTAGCTATGGGCTATTTCCTTTGTCATTCTTCACCCCACCTATAGATGCCAGGATTTTGGGTCTAGAATTTTTTGATGGATTTAGACTTTGACCCAACCTAAAAAGCACATAATGTGACCTGAATTAGAGAAAAAAGTATGAATCTGTGTCAACTTGAGCCCGAAGCTTGACACTTAATCTGATAGAGGTATAGAGGCAAAGGCCCTATGGTATGGACTCACTTATTTTTGGGCCTATGATGATAGCCAGAGATAGGCCTAAGCAACATGCAAAGAAACCTAATACCTTGGTTCGTATGGGCCATCTTGGTGTAAGGCCACTAGGACTTGATGACATGAGGTTTACACCATAGACCTAGCCTAGAACAATGGGGCCCATAGCCAATAGTCATTATAAGCAAAAGCCCATGTCTGTATGGACTAAAGTAGACTTAGCCCAAAATAAGGTCTAGAGCCCATGAATTGCTAGTGTAAACTAAAGCCCAGGTTTACATGGACCTTCCACTGAAAAGCTTCTCAAAACTTAATTTTACTATTTGGACTCTGATTCCTAATCCTACTAGAACTACCTTCCTTTTGGATGGGAGAACTACCTAAAAACCTTAAAAATATTGCTTCCATTAATCTTTTTCAACACATAATCTATAAAGAATACCCCAAAATTTCAAGAGCCTAAGGTGAAGACTCTAAAGCAAGATTCGCTCAACTAGTTCTAAACCCTTAATGAAATAATTATTCTTCCAAATCCTAACATGTGTCTTGTTGCTTGGTGCTAACTTTAAGGTAAGATCTGAGGCTCCTTTCATTTTTCATCTTTATTCATTCTTTTCATGTCTTTTCTTTAATCGAGGATCTCTTAAGATTAATCGACATGTGAAGTGATTCTTTGTAATCCCCATGTCAATTATAGGAGTAGGTTAACATTTTAAATCATTTTTATCATATTTTAATTATTTATTAAAAAATTGTATTCGCCCTTACTTTCTAAAACTAATGCCTAAGTCTGCATGAAGGTCGAAAAGTGTTCTCAGAGTGCTGGGTTAACTTCACGAGGGTCGAGGTAGGGGTACTTGTCATGAAACTTCAAGGGGCTATAAAATGATGAAATTGACTTATTTTAAAGATTTAGCAGAACTAATAAATTATTTTAGACTATAATCTTATAGACCGTACTTAGATGTGCCTAGAAAGATCTAAAAATGTCATACCCTAAAGGTTAAAAATTCCCATGAGTCTATTAGTGAAAGAATTTTTTAATTCTGGGATCATTTGCAAATTTTCTAAATTTTAAGTTTTTACATGTAAATTAAGGTAATTAGTTAATTGTCCTATCGATGGAATTCAGCCTCAAAATTTTACAAGCCTCTAAATAGGACTACTAGAGGATTTTTAAAATAAATGTAATAATTTTTAAAGGTCTAAGTGATTTTTTAAAATTCCCTAAAATTTTTGTCAAAATTGAGCTTTTTTAAGTTATTCAGGTGGCATGTAGGCCCCACCCATGCCACCTCGGCCACTATATAAGATCTCATTTGCCACCTAAGTGGCCACTTGGCCACATCCACTTACCCTCCTCCCTTTTCATTCTTTTTTCCTCTTTCTCCCTCCTAACAACATTTTTAGCTTGTGTCCACCATTTTAATTCCTTTAAGCAAGCTTTTTCCTTGCCTATTACCAACCAAAATCCCTTAATTATGTTAAGAATTGACTTGTAAAGGTGTTGGAGGCCATAGAAGTCCTTAGATTGCAAGAAAATTCAAGGTAGCTTAAGGTGTACATAAAAGAGGACTAAAAGGGCAACTTTTGATGTGTAAGTATTTTTGCCCTTTTTAATTTATTTCCTAAGGGATTTGATAATTCTAAGAACACTTATATGATTAGAATTTAATTTGATGGTGTGTGTGATTTTTGGTGGATTTTTGAAGGGATGTTGGCATGAATAGAGGAAAAGAAGAAGTGAGGTGTTTTGTGGTCTCTTTCAAGCTTAAAAGGAAGCATTCAACTTCTTTGATAGTGAGGTAAGTGAATTTAAGGCATTTGAAGCATGAATAATGGAAATGGTATGTGATAGGTTAGGATTACTTGTATGGAAATGGTGTGATTTTGTGGCTAATATATGTGAATTGGTAATTTAGTTACTTATTTAGGCTAATGTTGTATGTAATGCATGATTAAAATGTTGATTTAAGGAATGGAATGTATAGAAAGGTAAGATGCCCTTTTGGCTGAGAGGTTTTAGCAAAGGTGTGCATGTGTATATAGCTTTTTAAAGTGTTTTGGCATGATATCTAATGTATATGACATGAAAGATGTATAAAATGTATGGATATGTAGTGAGAATTATGAGTTTTGATGTGTGCTCCCTTTTGACTGAGAGGTTCCTTAGTGGGTATGCTAAGTATATGGCATGAGTGATTGGCATGTTGTATGGAATATGGCTTCCTAAGGATGGCATGATAGGTGTAGGTGAAGAGATAGGTGAATAAGGCTTGTGTGTGTGTAATGTGGCCAAGGCATGATCAAAGTGTGTGTTGGCTTAGTTTGCATAAGAAAAACATAATGTGTGTGTAGGCATGCTTGTGTGACATTTAAATGTGTATGTGTGTGCTTAAATGTGATTAAAAGCATGTTTGTGGCTATTTGAGATTATTAGCTGAGAGCTTTACAAGGTTAAATGGCATGAAAATGAGGAATGGCCTAACTAGCATATGTGTGTGTAATGGAATGACATTTGTGACGTGAATGTAACATGTTTCATATGGCATGATCTAGGTGAATGTGCATGCTTAGTATGACATGAATGGATATCATATGGGACACTTTTAAAGGATAGAAAAAGATTAAAAAATGAACTTGGAATTGGCTTGAAATAGTACGAAAAATGGACTTATAAATAGACTAGTTTTAGGCATTAAATAATACCTTAAAATGGCCTATTGTGTGATGTTTATGTAACATGGCATGGAAGCCATTTGTATGGAAATTTGACATACTTATTTGAGCTTGGCTTTAGGCCTATGGATATGCACGACCATGAGTGCAATCAGCACTAAAAAAGGAGTAAAACTGAACTTAAAATGGCCATTGCAAATAGGTAAAATGACCTATAACTATCCTATTGAAAATGATTTGGGACTATAATTAAATTAACAGCCTAACATGTAAATAATAAAAGCTAAAATTATGGACTACACTTGATTTAATATGTTTTTAATTATGCCTTCAGAAATGAGTTAAAATGTGACAAAAAATTGACCTGTAATTACCCGATAAGGCTAAAAATGACCTGTAACTGTCCAAGTCAAAAATTGACTGTTTGATAAAAATTTTAACTGTGTATTTTTCAACTTATAATATTATAAAAAGATGATTGGTAAAGAAATAAACTTAAAATAAAGTCAGATGGTCCATTAGTTAGACACACACTAGATGGGTTGACCAGTCAACTTAGGGATTATTAGCTGCTAAACTATCTGTTTATTAGACTAGGCTGATGTAATGGCCAAGGTTCATAATTTAGCCACTACACTAGTTTGTAGGGTAGACACTCTTTATTATAAGCAATTGTGACTGTATATCAGACTATGCCGATACAATGACAAAGATCCCCTAAAAGGGCCATTGCACTAGTCTGTTGGGTAGACCCAAAGGAATTATTTAATATGATCAATTGCCATTAGGAGGTCTATAGACTAATCCCTATGCATAGTTACTTAGTATATTTGCCTTTTGGGAGGTTCTTGTGAATTGATCCCTATAGCTATATTAGGCCAATGCAATGGTCAAGGTCCAAAATATGGGCCATTGCACATTTTTCAGTTCCCTCTTGGTCTAGTGTCTGTAAGTGTCATCTATCTAGTTAAGCCTATGGAAAGGACATAAAATAGAGTAAAATGTAAATTTAAAGTAATTGATGAAAATTCTGATGATAAGTTTAATAAATAAACCCTAATGGCATTTTGGTAATTATAAAGAAAATATGACATTATCTGAATGACATCAAGCATCTGACATGTTTCTCACACACTACACCTAGACCATTATTTTATGTTTGCTTGTGTGTATTATTGCATATTGCATGTTTTTAATGGTTTAAATTCACTACTGAGTTCTATACTCAGTGTACCTGTGTTATGGTGCGTAGGTAACAAGGATAAGCAAGCTAGCCTCAGTGATTGTGCAGTATAGCCATACAAGTGTTGAAAGGTAAAGAAAGTTGTTTTTCTTTCTAGTAGTGGCACTCATGTAAATCCTATAGGTTTAGATTAGCATGTTTGGAAGCTACTATGTCTGTATATAAAACCCAAGTGTGGTGCATATAAATAGGTGTTGTATTTGTTTAGTTTGCTTGTGGTTTTGATAACTATGGGCCTGAGGCCCTATTTGTATGATTTTTATATATGTTTAATGTTTGTTGATGTTGTCTAGGGGACTAGAAGGGTTCATATGGAGCTTTATGGATTGCTTGCCTATAGAAGTATTTTTAATAGTTGAAAAAAAATTTGGTATGTCACCCGGGTAGCTGTTATGCTGCACAATTTTTTGTGACTTAGAAAGTGTCTATAAATGGCTTTTCTGAGTCTGTCAAACCATAAAGGATTACACTAGGCATCTAAGCAATACCTGATAGAGATCTAGAATCGTCCATAAGTGTTAAGGAGTTTACCTTTGGAGAAACCCTAAAATGGGTGACCTATCGGGAAGTGTATCACTTGTCGGGTTTCTTCAGGAATCTGGTAGGGTGTGTCACAAATATGTCTTTGTAATTAATCCTAATCCTTCTATTTTTCATTATATATTTAAATTTTGGAACTAGTGTAAAGGCCACACAGACTCCCTTTCATAAAGAGTGTAGTCCATATGGATGTTTATTTTAAATGAATATGTTTTTATGTTGTATATACGGACGTTTTTGTGTTTTTTTTATCTCTCTTTTCATCATTAATTGCTCTAATCACCACTCTATTTATAATTATTATTCATGCTCATTTTTTATGTATTTATATCCATATGTATATCTTTAACATGTATTATAATAACCATATTTGGAACTGTTTTTAGGTCCTCATAAACCTCTATTTGTTTTATTGATCACTTTAATTAAGTTGTGAGTCTAAAAAGATAAGAAGTAGATTCGAGGAATCCTAAATTGTTCTTATTTGATTAGCCGAGAAAGAATGAGTTAGGCACTACAAGGTAAGAGTCGCCACCTAGTAGAAGTCGAGAAATACCATGTAGGGCCAAAACTAGAGCGGTTCGAAACCCTACTCTTATTTATACCTCAAGTTAATACTAAATTTTGATTTGAATTATAATATTATTCATTTCCTTTAAATAGGTTTAGGTGTCAAAATAAGTCACATTTTCTTATCAAGGAATAACAGAACATGTTTACAAAAATAAATAAAGTGCTTGAAATTAAAAATGACATATATAAAATTGAGCAATTGATTACTTTCAGAACTTTGGTTCTCACATACTTATTTTTCGAAAATAGATTTTATTGTTTGTGTCTTTTTATTATAGAAAAATAAAAATCTACTTTATTAGGAAAATGATGGTCAATAAGATATAAAATGATTTAGTGGCTAAAATCAAGCAATTGATTACTTTGATAACTTTGGTTCTAGCATGCTTATTTATAGAATATCGATCTTATTGTTCATGAAACCACATGATTGATTATTTTGAGAACTTTTGTTCTCGCATGCTTATTTGACATAAATAAAATCGGGTAGTTGATTATTTTGAGAACTTTGGTTCTTGCAGGCTTATTTTTAGAAAATTATTTTTTTATTTGTTTTTTACTTTTATTAAGGAAAAATAAAAAACCTATTTTATTAGGAAAACACCAATTAATTAGGTATAAAATAATTTGGTTATTTTTTATGGTGTTCGAAAATCATTTTTCTACATATTACAACATTCACAGAATCTACTGGGAAATAATTAGAATGAAAATTAAATTACATGTCAATTTCCTAAAATACATTCTAACCCCAAAAATAAAATAAAATAAATTAAAAAAAATTACCTAACATATAATCTAACAGTACAAAACAAAATTATACCGAAGGTGCACAAAATACGACATCATTAGTGTTTGATAAAAATGGCAAGAAGGAGAATAAAATCAACCCAACATATCAAACAACAAAATTAGAACATTAGTGTTGAAAATAAATAAAAGGATAGAAAATAAGGCAAAAAATGGAAAAAGGGCAGATAGCTGAATGAAAAATTATAAGGATAACAATAATATTAAAAAACCCCATAAAATGCTGCAACAATCACAATAATACATAGATCTAGTAGAAGGGTAGAAGGGAGAGAAAGGAAATGAAAAAAGGAGAAAACCAATTGGCTCACCATATATAATTGCCTTTAGGAAGAAAGATCTCGAAACAAATGAAAACTTACACTAGAAAGCTTCCAAAATATAACAAAAATGATGTTTTGTAGGTGATTTTAAGCTTTTTTTATTCCTCAATCCTAAAAAGAGCCCACCCCTTATATAGAATAGGGTTTTTATACATGAACTTTGAGGCAAAAAATGGCTATTTTAAAGGTGACAAGAGCTGTTTAAGGGGTTAAAATGGCCATTTTAAAGGGCAAAATAGTCATTTTCAGAAAGCAATCGCTTTTGCATTTGAAATGGCTATTTTAATATAAAATGGCCATTTTACCCCTTGAAATGATCATTTTTATTGACCTCAAGAGAAAAACTTTTTAAAATTTAAATATCGAATGGCTTTGCATGGCCATCAAAAGTAGTTATCTCCACTAACCAAAAGAATAGCCATTTTGGCATCCAAAATAGCATCATTTTACCTCAAGACAACAAAATGAGAAACTTGCATTTTAAATTAATTTTCCTAGAAAATCTTAAATGAAAACTTTGAGATCTTTGAACTTGATGCTAACATCCTCATTCATCAAAACATAGTCCTTTTCTTCATCATTAGGCAATTTGAACAAGGGAGCCCTAAAAACCCAGTGTCTATAGTTACTCCCAACTTCGGGGAGGTGACTACAAAGGGTGTGAGGTAACTTATTATTTAGAAAGAGAGAGACATGTACCTTATGGGGTAACCCTTTTTAAATGTGATATGATACTATTTTAGAGACATTACACCCGTTATTAGTTTCACTCGAGTAATATTTGGACGTTGCACTTGAGGTTAATGTGTACTGGGCAGTGTTAAGACATTGCACCTAGACTTAGGCAGTGCTAAGACCTTGCACTTGAGGTTAGTTTGGCTCGAGCAATGCTAGCACATTGCACTTGAGGTTGATGAGTACTGGGTAGCGTTAGTGTATTTCACTTAAACTTAGGTAGTATTAGGATGTTGCACCTGAGGTTAGTATGGTTCAGGCAGTGCTAGGACAATACACTCGAGGTTTATGCACTACACAGTGCTAGGACATTGCACTTAGACTCAGGCAATGCTAGGACATTATGCCTGAGGTTGATATGGTTTGGGCAGTGCTAGGATGTTGCACTTGAGATTGATGTACTGGGCAATGCTAGGATGTTGCACCTAGACTCAGGCAGTGCTAAGACATTG
>CANXYI012129979.1:0-17657 GCA_948208565.1 Hura crepitans
CACATATATGACCATGTAATGATTATGTATGTTATGTCTAAATTGATACAAAGACCTTAAATATATATGTTTCGAATGAAAATTAAAAGGTATTCACTTGTCATATGCTTTGGGACTATGGATCTTTAGTGAAGTCCAATTTTCATAGTAATATTTAAAATGATTAATTAAGAAAGTATGTGAATGAGTTTTATGTATAAATGAAATATACTCAAATATGCCACATATATGGAATTGATGATGAAATGTGAAAGTGGTTAATTTATATTATCTACATGTGCTTTTTAATATGTGATGTGTATCAAAAGGGGCTATATGTATAAAAACATGATAAATGTTTATGCAATTGTGTATGTGAACCACGGCTTCTAATAATAAATATATATATATGAAAGTAACATTGCATTGGCATATGATTGGCTAAGGAAATCCTTTATGGTTCATCATGTATATGTGCAGACACTAATGCTTGAGATGCTTCTTAGTTCAAAGGGTTTTTAATGATAAAGTTCTCAGGTGCCAGTAATTTCTCAAGATATGTAAGGGGAAGCCCACAAACAAAGCAAAATACCCTAAAAATAGAACTCAAAAGCACCTTCAAAAAAAGGATTGAGGAAAAGGCCCAGTGGACAATCACATGATATCCGTATGGACCTCTTTTTATAAGGATCAAAAGGTCCATGCGGATTTCAGTGGCATATTTCTTTGATGTTCATGCAGACCTCCTCTTGCAATGATATAGGTCTCTATGAACCTTTACTTTTAAGTTCTATATGATGCTAAATATTCAGTGATGTTTAGGGATCGGCTTTTAGATGGCTAGAGGAATATCATTTTCTAGGGCCTAGGAATTATTTGGTGGAGACCATAAAAGGACAAATTTTTTGGGGAAGAAAGAGAGTAAAAAAAATCCCATTACACTTGGCATCCTTTCTCTCTTTCTCTCCCTCTCTTTCACTAGAAAACCCTTTAAAAAAAACCCCAATCCGCCATTGCTAGAGCTTGAAAAACTTAAAGAAACCTTAAGTTTTGCTTGGTTTTAAGGTGGCCTAACCTTACATAGCTTAAAGAGAATCTTCATTCAAGGTAAATACTCATGGAAACCCTTATATAGGGCTCTCTTTCATTCATCTCATCTTTAATTTTGATTTGTTCTTTTTATTGCTTACTTTTTACCCTTTTTTTTCAAATCTTTTTTAAGCTTTTTTTTTTCCTTTTTTAAGGTATATGATCCTCAATGAAGATGGAGTATTAAAGGACCTATTTTTATGAGTCTACTCTAAGGGACAGGGGAGAATTTTGCTCTTTTATCCATTTGATTCATTTTTAATAAATTATTTTTGTTCTCTATTTGATGAGAAGTCTATACAGAACTCCTCTTATGAGGAAATCCAATTGGTGTGGACATATATTCCCATATGTACAACATTTCTTTAGTCCGTATGAACTTATATCAGACATCTATGCTAAATCCTTTTCTTCTATTTGTATTTCCTTATCATAGATCTAGGGTCCTCTAAAGAGGAGTGATCATTTTTATTTTTTTACCTATTTCTTCATTTATTTATTCACTAATGATCATTATTTCCTATTTTATTTTTATACATACATCTTTTGTTTCGTGTTGTGCTTTCCTAATTATGGAATAAATGTTGGTTATTTTCTTTTAACTTTTCTATGTTAATGAATAAGTCTATATAGATATTCCCAATCAGGGAAACAATGTTCATATAAGCCTATTCTTTTACTTACATTTAGCATTTTTAAGGTTATGAGGACCTACATTTGTGGACGGTCTTCTACATGCTTTTCATTGCTCATGTACTTTTATAATGGTAGCAATTTTGTGTGGACTTGGTTTATGTATGCCTTTGAAGTTTGCATGGACTTATTCCTATTCCAGGATATTTATTTGTCTTTATATATTGTATATGGCCTGCAATTAATTATTTTTAATCAGCTTTTTTAGATATATGGTAGTTGGACTTTCAATTGTAATTGTCTTAAATATTTTTGTCTATAATTCCATACATATTGTAATAGATAGATTAAAATGATTTTTATACAGTTAAAATTTAAACTCACAATAAATTTTTTTTATTGAAAATAATAGTTAAATTGCATAAAAATAAAGGTTTCGAGACTAAAGTCCCCAAATGCCCAAATTAATTTTAATTTAAAAAATAAGGTGTTTAAATAATAAATATTTTAATTTAGATATCTTTAAGGACTGAAGTCTTCTCACCCAAACTTTGTAAAATTGAGTAGATTAAAGTTTTAAAAAGAAAATGATTTTATAAAAGATGTTTTAATTAAAGATTTGGAAGTAAGGGTCTAATAACCAAAATGGTTTTATTTGAATAAGAATAAAATGTTAACTAATAAAATGGCTTTAGAACCAAAGTTTCATAATCCCATAGAAACGACTTTATTAAATGAAATGAATATTTTTAATAAATCATTTTATTTAGAACCAATGTTTTATCTTTCAAATAAAATGATTTTGGACAATGTCCTTGATTTAATAAATTGGCCCAATTTAATTTATGTTGGATATTTGTGCTTTATTTTTTAAGTATATTTTATTTGTTTTAATTTTATTTTATTTTATTTTGATCACTTTTTGACATGTAAATGTGTTTATTTAAATCTTAATAATTGCATGTTTTAGGGAATTAATAAAAACTAGAACTATCAAGATGAAAACTGATATTATGTATTGGCATGAATAAAAGGGAATTCCTGAACCCAAAATCTCTTTCGTTTAATTTTCAGACTAACCACTCAGGTGGCAACTCACACTCACCATTAGGTGAACCAACTTATGGGGGACACTCGAGCTCTTGTTTTCATGTTAGATTTGGAACATGTCTTTTAGATTCGACCTGAGCCCACACTCGACATAAATCTAGTTTGGCAACTCTAAGAATGAGTCCCCTATGAGATTTTGCTTTGAAAGTGTATCATTTTCTAAAATTACATATAATGCTAGAGCCTTAGAATAGCTTAGGCATCATTTTTTACTCTTAGTATGGTGAACCAATAAGTCACTATTACCCATGATTTGGAAGACCCGTTGAG
Source organism: Hura crepitans (assembly GCA_948208565.1). Lineage (NCBI taxonomy): Eukaryota > Viridiplantae > Streptophyta > Magnoliopsida > Malpighiales > Euphorbiaceae > Hura > Hura crepitans. Next base: position 3,082 of record CANXYI012129979.1, read on the forward strand.
GGACATATTGTTTGGAGGATAATAACTTTGAAAGTAAACTATACCATAACTTATGTAATTGGCTTAGATACGCTAGCCTTTAAGATACGATAATAATTTGTATTGTATGTGACCTGGACTTCTATTGTGAAATGAAATTCACCCTTTCTTAAAAGATAAGGTTTAAACCATTAGGCCTTTTGTAATTGGGACATATTAAACTAATTTTTGTCTAAAAAGGCTAAAATTCATCCAACAAAAGTTGTCAAAACCTCTTTCATGCTTAGAATAAAGAGCGTTATGATGTTGGTTTGAGACTATTCACCATTTATGTTCTTGTTTTCTCTATTAATGCCTGAATAAAGTGCACCTAGGGTAGTTATGGCTAGACCACATGTTTGGGAGAAATAAGGTTGGAAGGCAACTTGTATGTGTTTGTTTTTGTTGTATTTCATGCATACATGCATGTAAGCATCATGTAAATTTAATAATTGCCATGCACCATATACTAACCCCTTATGGTTGGTAGCCATCATAGATCAGTTGATGAGAAAAGGCTAGAAGAGACAACAGAGTAGACTTGTCCATAAATCACATACACCTATTTTGCCCAGCATTATTGAGGAAATAATAAAAGATATAATTAAGAACATAGAAGATCATGCCCCACTTACTTGCTAAGAGTTGAACCAAACCTTTGAAAAAAAAAGTAAACTTGATGAAATCCTAGCTGCTTTCAAAAATGAGATGCTCACTACCTTAACAACCATTTTAAGCTAACACATGAATAGTGATAGCTTACTAGCTTTTTGCTATAAAATACATTGACTCTTCCTTTATTGATAAGCTTACAAGCTTTAACATCTATTTTAAGGCATAACTATAGACAAGCACAATAACAAAATAAATGGCCCTAAGCATGGCATCCAACACCAGCCTAAACCATGGCTTTAATGATCAAAGATAACAAACATTGCACCCACTAAGTAGGGGGAGTTCTTGGACAAAGCCAACTAGCATCACACCTACTGAGTAGGGGGAGCTCTCGAATAAAGCTAATAGACATCACACTTATTGAGTAAGAGGAGCTCTTAGTTAAATCTAAAGACATCACACTTACTAAGCAAGGGAGCTATTAGATAAAGCTAAAAGACATTGCACCTACTGAGTAGGTAGAGCTCTTAATCATGGAGACCATTAAAACTCATAACTCATATTTGTCTTGATCGTACCTATCGAGTGGGTAGAGCTCTCGATCGTAGAGATGGTTAAAACTCAAGCATAAGATCTTCTCAATAACATCTACCTAGAAAGAAGATTGCTTGGTTTTAGAGAGGGTTAAAACTCAAATATCAAATAGATTACTAGCTTTAACATTTGCCTTAAGGTACAACTACAAATATAAGCACACTAATAAAACAAACGGCCTTGAGCATAGCCTCTAATAGTAGCCTAAAGCATGGCTTCAACCATCAGAGTTGACAAACATCACACCTACTGAACAAAAAGAGCTCTCAAACAAAGCCAACAAATGTCACATCCACTAAGCAAGGAGAGCTCTCAAATAAAGTCAATAGAAATCACACCTACCGAGAAAGGGAAGCTCCCAAATAAAACTAATAGACATCGCATCTATTGAGTAAGGAGAGCTCTTAGACAAAGCCAATAGACATCCCAACTATTGATCAAGGGGAGCTCTCTAACAAAGCTAAAAGACATCACACCTATTAATCAGAGGGAGCTCTTGAACAAAGCCAAAAGACATCACACCTACCAAGTGGGTCAAGCTTTTAATCTTAGAGAGGGTTAAAACTCATAACTTAAATCATCTTAATCGCACTTACCAAGTGGGTAGAGTTATTAGCCTTAGAGAGGGTTAAAATATAACAATCATATCATCTTAATAACACCTACCTAGCAAAGGGAGTGCCTGACACTAGAGAGGGTTAAAACTAAATTATTAAACTATCTTAACACAACTATTGAGTAGGTGGAGCTTATAGCCATAGAGAGGGTTAAAACACAAATATCATACTATCTCAACATACCTATCGAGTAGGTAGAGCTCTCATTCCTAGAGAGCATTAAAACTCAAATATCAAATTATCTCAACATACCTACTATGTGAGTGGAGCTCTTAGTCTTAAAGAGGGTTAAAACTTATGCCTAGTAAGCAGAGAGAGCTTATAGTCGTAGAGAGGGTTAAAACTCATGCCTACTAAGTAGAGGGAACTATTAGTCCTGAAGAGAGTTAAAAACTCACACCTACTAAGTAAAAGGAGATCTTAGTCTTAGAGAGGGTTACAACTCAAACCTACGGAGTAAAGGAAGCTCTCAGAGCCAACTCTGGGGCATAGGTATGTATCTCTTCCTTTTTTCTAAACATTGATGTGACTTGACGTATACCATTTTCAAGCCTAACAAAGTGGAGGTAACTCTAGACACTAACACTTAATATACTTTTTGGTTCAATGGATTTCTAATAATAAAGCTCTCAAATGCCAAATGTTTCTCAAGAGATGTAAGAGGAAGACTACAAATAAAGCAAAATACCCTAGAAAGAAAATTCAAAAACATCTTTAAAAAAGTCTTAAGGAAAAGGCCTAGCAGATAATCACAAGATGTTCTTATGGACCTCATTTTATAAGGATCAAAAGGCCTATACGAATGTCGATGGCATATGAATTTAATGCCTATATAGACTTCTTATCATTAAGATATAGGTCCATACAAATCATTACTTTTAAGGTCTATGTAGACCTAAACATTCAGATAGTGCCTCAAGACCAACTTCTAGATGGTTAGAGAAATATGCTTTTCTAAGGCCTATGAATTATTTGGTAGAGACTATAAAAGGACAACTTTTAGGGAGAAGGAAGAGGTTTTAAAGAAAAATCGCTTTACACTTGGCATCCTTTCTCACTTCCTCTCCCTCTCATTCACTAATAAACCCTCTAAAAGACCCTAATTAAGCATGAAGAACTTGAAGAAATCTTCATTTTTGCTTGGTTTTAAAGTGGCCTAACCTTATATAGCTTGAAAAGAATCTCCATTTGAGGTAAATGATAGAGGAAACCCTTATAAGGGGCTCTCCTTCATTCATATCATCTCTATTTTTTATTTGTTCTATTTATTACTTACTTTTTTTTTATCTTTTTTAAGGTTGCTTTTTCCTTTTTTTAAGGTCCATGATTCTTAATGAAGATGGAGTATTAAAAAACCTATTTTGATAGGTCTACTCTATCTATTTGTTTCATTTTTAATAAACTATTTTTTATTATTTATATGATGAGAAGTTCACACAGACATCCTCTTATAAGGAAATTTGATTTTCCCAGACTTATATTAACATATATACCATATTTCTTTGGTCTATACGGACTTATATTTGACATTTTGGCCAAATCCTTTTCTTCTATTTGTATTTCCTTATCTTATATCTAGGATCCTATGTAAAAATAGGATGTTAAAAGGCTCATTTTGATTGGTTTACCATATTAGAGTGGGAAGGTTATTTTTATGTTCTTTTTTTTACCTATTTGCTCTTCTATTTATTTATTAATGATCATTATCATTGTAGCTTTATATTCATACATGCATCTCTTTTTATGTTGTGCTTTCCTGTTTATGGAATAGATGTTGGTCATTTTTTTTACCTTTTTGTGCTCATGAATAAGTCCACACAAACCTTCCCAAACGAGGGAACAATGTCCATTTAGATATATTCTTGTTCTTGTATTTTGCCTTTTAGAGGTCCATGTAGACCTACATTTATGGATAGTCTAGTGTATGCTTTTAATTACTCGTGTGCTTCTAGAGCAATAGCAAGCTCATGCAAACTTAGTTTGGGTGTGCCTTTGAAGTCCGTATGGACTTATACCTATTTTAGCATATCTTTTTATTTTTATACCTATTAGCTTTTTTAGACCTCTTGTAATAGGACTTTTAGTTTTAATTGTCTTAAATATTTTCATGTACAATTACATGCATGTTGTAATAGGTAGATAAAAATGATTTTTAATCTAATGAAAAATTAAACTCACAACAAAAATATTTTATGGAAAATAAGGGTTAAATTTTCATAAAAATAAAGGTTTTAGGACCAAAGTCCCTAAATACCTAAAATAGTTTTAATTTGATAAAAATAAAGTGCTTTAAATAACAAATGTTTTAATTTAGACATCTTCAGGGACTGAACTACTCCCACCAAAAATTTGTAAATTTGAGTAGATAAAAGTTTTAAATTGAATAGGATTTTATAAAAGACATTTTAATTAAAGATTTGGAAACAATATTTCAATAACAAAAATGGTTTTGTTTGAATAAGAATAAAATATTTTCAACGAATTAAATTTCTTTGGAACCAAAGTTCCATAATCCCTTAGAAAATGATTTTAATAAATAAAATGGACATTTTTAGTAAATCTTTTATAAAAAAACCAAAGGTCTATCTATCACAATAAAATGATTTTAAACTAATGACTTCGATTGAATAAATTGGCTCGATTTCAAGTATGTTGGATATTTATGATATATTATTTATATATATTTTATTTGCTTAATTTTATTTTATTTTGATCAATTTTTTATCATGAAAATGTGTTTATATAAATCACAATAATTGCATGCTTTAGGGAATTGATATTGGTGTTATTTTGCAGGTATAATTAGAAGGGAATTCTTGAACCCAAAATCTCTTTAGATTACTTCTTGAACTAACTGCTCGGGTGTCAACTCACATTCACCATGAGGTAAACTACATTATGCGAGACACTCGAACTCCCATCCTTATGTTAGATTTGGAACATTCCTTCTAAAGGCTCGTTCTAGTCTGGCTTGAGCCCATAATTAAGGTATCTCCAATTTGATGACTCTATTAGGGAGTCTCTAATGAAAATTTTCTCTATAAGTGCCACATAATTAAATTGGTCAAATCTTTAGTTCTAAGATTTATCATTTCTCAACATTGCATATCATGCTAGAGCCTGAGAATAAGTTAGGTATCCCTTTTTACTCCTAATGGCATTTCGAAGCATAAAGTGGTTTTCATGCAATTCAGTGGATTATTAAGGATAATAATCAACACTCTAAGTCTCATGCCTAAATGGTATATAAATGGTGAGCCAATAGATCATTATTACACATGATTAGGAATACCCATTGGAAGAGACCCTATTTAGAGGACAATAAATTTGAAAATGAACTTACCATAGCTTATGTGATTGGCCTAGAAACACTTCCCTTTAAGATACCATAATAATTTGCATTGCATATGATATGGACTTCTATTGTGAAATGAGTTTTGCCTTTTCTTAAAAGACAAGCTTTCATCATTAGGCCTTTTGTAATTAGAATATATTAAACTAATTTTTGTCTAAAATTGCTAGAATTCATCCAACAATAGTTGTCAAAACCTATTGCATGCTTAGAATAAGGAGTGTTATGCTGTTGATTTGAGACCGTCCATTATTTGAGTTCATATATTTATTGTTAGCACTTGAATAATACCCATATTGGATAGTTATGGCTAAACCACATGTGTGGGAGAATAATGTTGGAAGGAAACTAGTATGTGTTTGTCTATGTTGCAATTCATGCATGTACACATATATGCTTCATGCAAATTTAATAACTTCTATACACCATGTATCAACCCTTTATAGTTTATAGCCATCATAGATCAATTATTGAGAAAAGGTTGGAAGAGGCAATAGAGTAGACTTATTCATAGATCACCTGTGCCTATTTTATTGAGCATTATTAGTTAAGAAAATGGAAGTTCAGGTCCCCTTTACCTACTAAGAGTTAATCCAAGCCCTTAAAAAGAAACAAATGTGAACTTGATGAAACCCTAACTACTTTCAAAAATGAGATGCTCACTACCTTAACAACACCTCTAAGCTTGCATATAAATATTCAAGCTAGTGCATTTAGCACCCTAAACCAAAATACACCACCCTTTCACTTAATCTACCACCAATCTTGATTTTGCTGACACCTAAACCTTTATAAACATAAGGGGCTTGCCTAGGTCAACATTGAGGATTACTACATTGAAAACCTGGATGATGATTATTTGATAGGAAAGATCCCTTCTATTAAAGCTTCTACTATTAAAGAAGAAGGCTCTGCCTTTCACAAACTTTAAGACAAGATAGAAGCTGAAGAGAAACTTAAGGGTGAAGCTGAGGAGAAAACATTGCTATTGCTAAAGTTGATGTTTTTGATGATCTTTTCACTTGTAATAATAATGATGAACTTTTTGTAACTAAACGTGTAAAGGCTAGTGACCTTTTTATTTCTATGATTAATGACATCTCATCTGGTTTTGCTTACTTGTGTGATATTATGCCAATTGGCATATTGCATCATCACTATAATGATGCACACATATTTCGTTGAATTAATTAAAACTTAATCTTTTAATATTGACACTAAAAATGAACCTAAAAATATTTTAATTACATCTAACATTACCCCTAAGGAGAGAGAAAGATTTGAAATATTAATAATAAAATATAAATAGTTGTTCACATAGACTTATCAAGACATGCCTGGCATAGTTATATCAATAGCAGAGCACGCCATACCAATCTACAAAAGGGCTTAGGTGGTGAAATAGAAATTGATCTGTATGAGACTAAAATGGGCTAAAAAGATAAAACATAAGTTCATAACTAGATTTAGGCTAAGTTATTAGAAGAGGTGAAGTTGCCTACTTAGTTGGAGAATATGGTTCTAGTACCAAAGAAAGATGGAAGCGATGCATGCAAGATGTTACGAAACACATATGAATAAGCTCAGCTTAGCTAAGAAGATCATAAGACAAGGGTTTTACTAGTTAACCATGGAAATAGATTGCAAACTTTGTTATGAAGTGTCAAAAATGTTAGACACACATAGACATAAGATAAATTCCACTAGTAAAACTACATAACTTGATAACTCCTTGGTTATTACAACTTAAGGAATAGATATCATAGGAGCAGTAAGGTTGAGAACTCTAAATATTCATAGGTATATCATTGTATTACTTCTTAAAATAGGTAGAAGCCATCTCTTATAGTTGAGTAAGGGCAAAGCATATGGCATAATTCATAGAGAAGCACCTCATTTATAAATATGGCTCCCACATCACATAGTTTCTGATGATGGAGTATAATTTTGAGGAGAAACTAAGGAATTATTTATAAAGTATAGGATTCAGCATCATAAGTCCTCTCCTTATAGACCCTAAGCAAATGGAGCAGTGGAAGTAATAAATAAAAGCTTTAAGAGAATTTTGGCAAAGATAATGAAACTTAGATGGATTAGGCTAATAAGCTCCCTTTTACATTATGGGGATACTAGACTTTGATCAAAACTTCTATAAGATCTGCTCCATTCTCTTTAGTGTATTATTCAAAAGCCATATTACCTATTGAGATAAAAATTCAATCATTAAGAGTTGCTCTTGAAGCTCAAATACTAGAGACATAATGGGTAAAGACCAAGTTTTAGCAATTAACTCTCTTGGATGAAAAAAGGACATTAGCATTGTATTAGAACCAAACTTATTTGAAGCGTATCATAAGAGCCTTTAATAAAAAGGTTAAACTCCAATCATTAAAGGAAGGAGACCTAGTGTTAAAGCTATCTAAAGTTGTCATAGCTGACCCAAGGGGAAAAAAATTCTAACCTAACTAGAAAATTCTTTATTTACTTAAGAAATTACTGACAATAGGACCTATAAAGACTACTGACCTAGAAAGGAATGAATTTAAGGAACCTATCAACATTAATTGGCTGAAGAAGTTCTTTTGTTAAATAAAAAGAAAGCTTGCTAAGTTAAAAATCTAAAAAGGAAACCTCGAAAAAAGTTAGAGCACCCTGCTAGGGCGAAAACCCTATATAGGGTAATCTAGGCAAAAATTAGGGGATTGAGAGAAAATAATTAGTTAAAAAGAGCTGTGAGGGCTAAATAATGATAAAGGTACTATAATGTTGTAATTAAACTATTTTGTTATGGCAACACTAAAGGATTGAATGAATTTTTGATTACATTCAATGATGATATGGTTATATTCATTATACATACACTTAGTGTTATCTTACTATTTTATATTGCATGAAGCAATTGAAAACCACTACATTATGTATGGTTGTTCTTTAAGTCCCTAATGACATGAGTTTATCATATGCTGTAATGTCATTTTGATGTTATAATTTGATGTAAAAAAGCTACAAGTGTGAAAACTTCCTTCGAGGCACACATCAGCTAAAGTTAAGTAGCCTGCTAGTGTGAAAACCTCATTCAAAGGGGGCATATTAGGAAAAAGTTAGGGCATAGCTCACTAATGTGAAAACCTCCTTTATGGGGAGGTGCATTAGACAAAAGTTAGGGCACAACCCACTATGGGGAAAGCCCTTAGGCCTTTTAGGAAAAAATTAGGGTGAAGAAAAGAAGGAAAAAAAAAGATGAAGACATAAGATATATGAAAATACCATGGCAAACTTATGACAATGAGAAAAAATTTGGTTGCACATAATAGCCAATCCTAACCAAAACTAAACTCTCTCCTCTCTTAACTCTTAACACACTTAGACCAACTTGGGTAGACAAAAGGGGATAGAGCTTTCAATTTTCTTAGCCCCTTACTCTTCCTAATGTTATTAGAGCTATTTTAATGGCCTTTCGAATTTCTACAAATCAATATGCTTGGAGCATTTTCACATCACTGACAACTGATCATAAGTATTTGCATCATACATCACATTTATACATACAAAATGAATGTTTACACTTGATGTATACACTTGATAAGTGTGGTTGCTTGAACATAATCACATTTCTAATCTTTTTGCTTGAGATGGGAGTATTTACACTTGAGTGTGTATAAAACACCTTTGATCTATGTGGAAACCACTCATTTAGAAATGGTACCAAATACCAAGCTTCTCTTATGATCTTGAGGGCAATCATTAGATTATGTATCATAATAAATGCATCATAAGCAAATTAAAGACCTCAATAAACTAAAAGAAGTGATGGACTCCTAGGATCTAGAAAGCAATTATCAAAATGCAATACACTATAAACACTAAAAGGTATCTATTCAACACTTGTATAATACAAAATAATAACAATAAATCTTTGCACTTATGAAATATGACAAAAAATTTTCACTTCAATGAGAGTCAATGCAGGGGCAAGCTTACTAGCTTTTCATTATAAAATTCATTGATTTTCCCCTTCAATGATAAGCTTACTAACTTCAATATCCACTTTAAGGTAAAACTACAAACAAACACACTAACAAAAGAAAGGCCCTAAGTGTGGCCTCTAACACTAGCTTAGAGCATGCCTTCAATCATCAAAGTCGACAAATTTTACACCTACAGAGGAGGGAGAGCTCTCGAATAAAGCTAATATACATTGCACCTATTGAAGAGAAGAGCTCTCAAACAAAGTCATTAGACATTACACCTATTAAGTAGACATTACACCTATTAAATGGGTAGAGCTTTGAGTCCTAGTGTGACACCCCTTACTTAGTCTAAATGTTGATCATTCATCAAGCTTAACTAAGGTGTGCACACATATTGAGATATCTTAACTGATTCTAAAGCCCTTATCTATTTTAAACAATCTTTGATAAAAACATTGTGTATGAAATATATGGGTTTTTAAAGACCTTTTTCAATTGCATTACTCATTTAAAATTGGGAATCCTCCTGCCAAACTTTTAGCAGCATAATGGCTATATTGGACACTATCCCAAATTTTATATAGTAATCTACACAAGAAAATAAACTTCTAAAACACATTCACACACTTTCACCATCAAAATATGATCTTTTGATCACTCTATAACACTTAAACACAAACACAAGATATCTCAACCTCAAGAAGAGATATCATATAGCAGAACATGCATTTCTATAATATAATAAGGTTTACACATTTTGAAATCCAAAAAGAAACCATTAATTATAATTTAATTACAACTTTAGGCCTATTCCCTTACAACATACATTTAAGTTCATCCTATACATCACAACTATGTAAAATAGATAGACTTTACTAAAAGAAAGCCTTCTCTTGATAAGTTCGATGTCTTATGGCTTTGAGTATTAAAATGTAACCTTTTTTACCTATGTATGATAAACAATTGATTCTCTAAGCCAATGCTTAGTGGTGTAATCAAAATAACATGTGCTAATTATCATTCTAAACATGCCATAGTTAAATGCCATTCATTTACATGTATAATCATTTTACATATTACATAATGTTTATACAAATGATAATATGCTGCATTCATGTCCAATTGACCTATATCATGCACAAGGATATCCATATCATACATGTATAGCAAAATAACATATTAAATCAACAATTCACTAAATTGTTTCCTTCTGTAACATAGATGCACCTATCTATTAATTAAAACCATGACATGATTTACGTAATAGTTTGGTTGTTTGCTTTATTATCTGAACTTATGCCTATAGGAATAACCCTAAACCTATGGATAACAGGATCATGACTTGTGCAGTAGCCCATATTTTAGACCTTTCACCTTTTCCACCAGCAAAACATAAATTGTGCAGTAGATTCCCTTATAGGACCTTATGGCTACACCTGCGTGTGCCTATGTAGTGGTTTTACCCACAGGACGTTTTGGATGCACTCACATAGATCTGAAGATCCTAGCAAACATATCCATAGGTAAGACTAAAAGTGAACCTTTTGATCATCATCTAAGCACTAAAGTGCCTGAGCAACTGTTATATCCCCTAGCTAATCGGTCAACATATCCATTTCTTAAGTTGTTACACCTCATCGGCTAAAAACCATCATTTTTAGTTCCACCTCATTAAATAAGCTTACACAGCTTTTAATATACATGTTTTAGACATCGAATGACAAAAACTATTTATTTTAATTAAAAACATCATTTTTAGCATTTATGTCTATTTTAACATCCATTATGCCATATTTGTGCCATATGCACACACAATCACAACATCTATCTCATTTATGGATTTTTAGCATGTGTTAAACTTATACATACTTATTTAAGGTCATAAATCCATTTAGGTCAATTTATGCCCTTACTTACATTAAATTCTCAATATATGGCATAATGTGCTTAAGAGAACTCTTTTTAGCTCTTTTCAGTCTAAGACCCATTTTTTGTCATAAACCATAGTTTTTCATGCTAATACACATATTTGAATTTATTATAATGGGTGAAACATGCATACAATTGAATAATCACAAATTATGAGCCATCATGCATATGCCCACTTATATGCCATTCAGCCATATGAGCTATTATAGGCCTAATTCATCTCATTCATCATTTAAGCTTTATAGTGCTAACCCATGACATTTTTACATGCAACTTAAACTTAAAGAATAAAAGATTAAATGCCCTTATGTCCTCTAAGGGCTTCGGCCACTAAGCTACACATGTCGATTTCTCATTATTTAGCTCATGCTAGCACATATATAAATAAGGTTTCTTTTTTTTTTTTTTTAAACATTTGGCGATACTCATAACAAAACCTCTAATGTCATTTTTACATTTTCTAGCACCCAAAATATCTTCATTCTATCATAAACCTTGTCTTAAAATTTAATGACAAGCAATAAACCACCATATGTTGTGACACATACACATGGCCTATTTACACACATTAAGGCATCCCAAACCAAATAACCATACTGACTCATGACACTATAAGTCATTCGGCCAACTCACCATATAGTTCAAATAGCTTACAACAATTACAAGTGAGATAAAGAACTTCATGTATGCAAAAAACTTGTGTGATACTCCTAAATGCACACTTTAAGGCATATTCCCATATTATATCTTACTAGACTAATTAAGCATTTTACGAGCATTTTCCATATTCAATACCTTCTCTCACATTCATAAAAACATATATGTGTCAAATATGAGAATTAATAGCAATTTAGGCTCATTTCACCTAAATTACAAGATTTTGCTATTTAAACCTAATTACACTCCATATTAGGCATCGCATAGCACACTAGGCACATTTAGCACTTCCATTTAATTTTAATTCATTTTAATCATTTAAATTATTTTAGTATAGCTATTACATGCCATACAAAACAATTAATGCATATCATTAATGGCCATACACACATTTAGGCATTTAATGCATATTAGGCATAGTAGGAAAAATTATGGAATTTAATTGAATTCACCCATTTTATTTCAATTACACATACTAAAATGACTGAAGGGGAACCCTTAGTCTCTCAACACCTTAGCCTTGCCTTTATCGTGGCTCGGTTCAAAAATTACCCCTAACATAAACATAAAAATTCTTTAAAAATCTATAATAAATCAATTGACGCTTCAAAAATAAATCTAATATGATATATCCTCTCTTGGGCACCCCTAGTATCAAGGAAAAATAATAAAAGTAAGAAATTCTTACCTAAACAAAAGTAGGTTACTATTCACAGGATAACAAAACTAACCAAGTTGAGTACCCTTTTCCAAAATTTCCACTTTCTATGAATGTTTTAGGGCATAGAGGCTAATTGGTTTCAATTTAAGGGGGAGATTTAGACTTTAATGGAAGAATGAAGAAAAGAAAATAAGGGGAAGAGGAGCTTGTTGTCATTGGCTAGTAGGGAGAAAGAATGGAGGAGAGTTTTTTAAAATGTTGAATTTCTAAATGGGAGTTTTGACTATTTATACCCTTTTAAAAAAACATTTTTGAATTCCAATTTTCCCTCATTTTCTCCTATCTTTCATTCACTTCCTAAGTCCAATTAATAGCCCTTTTATTGCATAAATTCATTTTAATTATTCCTTAAATGCCATAAAAAATTAGAGCTCAAAAAATGCGAAAAACCAATTAGTTTCATTACTTTAATGTTACCCAAATTTTCAAAAAATTACTTCCTAATACCTAACAATTCTATTTTAGAGCCATTAGACTCATTAGAATTTTTGAATACCAGGTCATATAAGTTTCATAATTTTCTTAGCAACTTTGAAAATAATATATAATTCAGCTTTGTCTTGGTCACTATTCCTAAGACACTGCTATAAAAACTTTCTTAGCATATTTAACCACCCTAATGCCTTTTAATTGATCTAAAACTTTGCCTAAAATTATTTTATAATTAATACTTTCATTCAATGGCTTTAGTGTATCTTAAGTCTTAGGAACACTATTTATCCTGGGAAAGTACTATTCATAAAATGTTGAGATTTTCGAAGTGTTATATTTCTTCCTCTCTTAAATAAATATCCTCCTCCACATTAAAGTATTTCCTCATTCAAATAACTGTGGGTATTGCTCCTTCATTTGAGCTTATATATCTTAGGTTGATTCTTCCATCCTGTGGTGTTTCTAAAGAACATTCACTAAGGGTATTGTCTTATTACTCAATTTCTTCTCTACTCTGTCTATGATCGTCATTGGTTCTTCTTCATAAGACAAGTTAGGATTAACCTCTATATATTCCATTATTAATACATGCATCATATCAAATCTATATCTCCTGAGCATGGAAATGTGAAAAGCATCATAAATCTACTGTAAGTCCGAAGGCAAAGCTAGTCTATAAGCTTTCAGTCCCATATGTTCTGTGATCTCATGTAGCCCAATAAATTGAGGACTTAAGTTCCCTTTCTTCCCAAATAGTAAGACCTTTTTCCAAGGCAAAACCTTGATAAAAACCTTATCTCCCACTTTATATTCAACCTCTTTCCTCTTTAGATTTGTATATGACTTTTGTTTGTCTAAAGCTACTTTTAACCTCTTTCTGATGATCTTCACCTTTTCTTTTGCATCTTGTATCAAATCTAGCCCCATGAGCTCAGTTTCACTAAGCTCATTATAACACAAAGATGTTCTACACTTTCTTCCATATAATGCCTCACAAGGAGCCATGCCAAGACTCGTTTGATGACTGTTATTATAAGTGAACTTAGCTAAGGACAAATATCGATCCTAGCTTTCCTTAAACTCTAATACATAACCCCTCAACATATCCTTGAGAATCTGAATGCCTCTCTTAGATTGTCCATCAGTCTATGGATGGAACGTGTACTAGAGCTCAACCGAGTACCCAAGGCATTATAAAGTTTCTTCTAAAACCTCGATGTGAACCTTGGATCTTGATCTAATATAATCAAAGATAGAACTCCATGCAATCTAACTATCTCAACCACATAAAGCTCTCCTAGCTTCTATAAGGAGTAGTCTATTCTCACTAGTATAAAATGAGCTATCTTGGTAAGATAATCTACCATAACCCATATAGAATCACACTTGCCCCTAGTCATAAGTAGGGTAATTCTTCTCATATGGCTTCAACTATCTTGAAGCATAAGCAATAACATTGCCATCTTGCATTAGAACACACTTTAGCCCCTTGTGAGATTCATCATTGTATATGGTGAAGTCTTTTCTTGAAATTGGTTATATAAGAATCAAAGCCTCTGTCAACATAGCCTTGAGCTTGTTAAAGCTTTCCTAACACTTGTCATCCAAAATGAACTAAACATTCTTCATCAATAACCATGTCATAGGAGCCACTATCAAGGAAAACCCTT
>CANXYI012130050.1:0-10146 GCA_948208565.1 Hura crepitans
TTAATTCATTCATTTTGACCACTTTCAAGCCTGTCAAAATTTTATGAGCAATATACCAGTCATCGGACTCGAAATGATGACCCGCACCCCGGGGAACATCACTCAGGTCTCGAAAGCACTGTTCACAAGACCTTGACCAGTGGACGTTACAAAAATAGCTACCCGAGTAACTAACCCCAAATAAACTTGCAAAAAAAAAGGCTTCAAATCTGATTTTACAATCACCTCCCTTTTCCAGATCACAATAAATCCTTAGCAATATACCCATTTCACAGAATCACAGGGTCATAGACCCACCAGCACACAATCATGCATAATAGATTTACATTAACATAGGAAACAGTACAAACACAATTTTTCATTGTTGACACCATTTACATTCCATAACCCACAACAGTTCTATATACATGAGTGCACTTCTCTACAACTCAAAAAGAAAGACAAAAAGATACCAAGAGACTCGACCGCAGCTACACTGAAGATGATGTCTGATGCCAGTCATCGCTTACTCTAATGCCTACACATCGGAACACCGACACGTTGAGTAGAAAACTCAGTGGTGGAATAAGCCAAATAAAATATGTCTACCATGCATACAATCAACGTGTAATATTCAGTGTATACTCAAGTTCTACTATTCAATTATCTTATCAGTCAAAGTTATTAATATTATAGGCCTATGACAAACAGACAACTCTTTAGGACACCAGATAGCGGGACTATCCTATGCAGTAGCCCACTTTTAGGACCTAAGTAGCTGCACCTACCTCGCCTGATAGCAGGGATCAATTCGTAGAGCTCCCAATACTGAACTAGCAGATAGCAGGGATCAGTCCGCAGGCCTCCCAATATCTGTAAATCATATCAACATCACCAAAGGTAGATAGTAGGGATTAGCCCTGTGGGACCTCCCAATACCCATAAACAGATAAACGGGTAGCAAGGATTAGCCTAGGTGGACCTCCTAATATCCTACTATGTAGGGTTCATGTTAGAACCTCAGTAGCTATACCTGCCACAACCAACACACAGCAGTAGCCCTAAAAAGCACCAAGCTACCTATCAGTTGCTAACGCCCTAATTGACTAGTCAACCCATCCAGTGGGTGTCTAACTGATGGGCCAAAAACTAGTTTAGATTGTAATTCTTATTATTTTACATTCTCGACTCTAACTTTACCATTTGCTTACATTTTACAATAAAATGGACACAATTGCCAAAATCTCACTTGTGGTCGCAAAGTACTATTTATTTGATAACTTTATGAAATGGCTACTATTCATTTGGTCATTTTTGTCCGTTATACTTTTCTCATGCCAGCTCATACCTTATCCTACCTTTATTAATCTCACATTCATTTATTTAGACAACATTAATAGCCTCCTAATATGCCATTACATGCCATGTTACTACCTATTATACACTTACATCCCTAACCACTAATTGACCCCAAATTTCATGCAAATTTCACTACCACAATAATTCATTTCTAGCATCACCATTTCCTCACCTAAAATGCCATTACCATTGTTATACATATTATGCCTATAATGCACACATTCGGCCAAGCATTCAATCCACACATACATATGCATTTCCTTCCAAATGATTTTGTAAAACCTATTAATTCCATGCCATTAAACAATTTATAACATCAATTCACTAAAATGTCATGCCCACACCTAAGATTTAGAAGTTCCATACAAGGTATTCACACATAATTAAGGCATACACATAAGGATAATTGAATTTAGCTTATTCCACATACCTGGGGTGTGAGTACACCCTTTTCTCCACCACATTTGGCCTTGTTCCCTTGGTTTCTCTCACTTATTGGTTCAAACTCTAAACATACACCATTTTTGTCTTAGAAAAATTCACAAAAAATATTTAAAGCTCCAATTTACAATCTAAAACTATAGGAATCCTTAGAATAACTTAATCTACCTATATCAAAAATAAAAAATGGAATTGGAGCACCTACTCAACAATTTATCACTATTCACCCAAGTACTGAATTTCTCAAATTAAGCTCCTTTCTTTAAATTTCTTGATGGAATTGACACCTATGGAGGATGGATGTTTAATTTCCTATATTTTTCATGAAGTTTGGAGGAGAGAGGAGAGAGAATGAAGAAATTTTGGTGGTGTAACCATAGGGTGGTGTCGGCTTCTTGATGTTCAAGAGGTTAAAGAAGACTTTTGCACATGTGAGTTGATTCAAATGTGTAACCCCTTTAAGGATGGTGGGTTGGTTGCATGGGATTGGCCCACATGGCCATTAAATGGCTAAAATGCATGTTACGACACTTTTCGCTTAAAATATTCACAAAAAATTCTCTGGGCTTCCAAAAATTCTCATTTTAGTTTTAAAAATCCTCGATTAGTGTAACTAAGGCCCACATAAAATTACAAGTCAAAATTCAACAGATGACTTTTTAGCACTATTCACCCACCAGAATAAAATATTAAGAAAAAATATCTATCGACCTCAGAAAATTATAATTCTTCTTCTATCATACTCCGTGGAATTTTTGAGGTTTAGGGTATGGTATTTTTGAGACCGTCCGGGCACATCCTGGGGCTGTCTCGGCCCGACCTCATTTTATCTCCTCTTTCACTAGTTCTTGACCTAAAATGATTTATTGGTTCTGCTAAATTTTTTTAATTCATTTATTTTCCCTATTTTTAGGCCCATCAAAATTTATGACCAATACACTAGTCATTAGACTCGTAATGATGGCCCGCACCATAGGGAATATCACTCGGGCCCATAAGATATTGTTCATAAGACCTTGATTATCAGGCATTACAATTCTTCCCTTCTTAAGAAATTTCATCCTCAAAATTACCTGGGGTAAAAAGGTGAAGGTACTACATCCTCATCTACTCCTCACTTTCCCATGTCACCTTCATTGTATTATGGTGTCTCCATAATACTTTCACTAGTGGAATCGCCTTGTTCCTTAACTGTTTCACTTCTTTAGCTAGGATTTGCATTGGTTCTTCCTTATATATCAGGTCTAGCTGAACTTGAATCTCCTCAGCAGCTATCACATGTAACGGATCTGACCAGTACCGCCTCAATATAGATACATGAAAGACATCATGTATCTGTTGCAAATCAGATGGCAAAGCAAGTCGATAAGCTAAATGACCCACTCTTTCTATGATCTCGTAAGGCCTAATAAATCTTGGACTAAGCTTGCCCTTCTTGCCAAATCGAAGTATCTTCTTCCATGACGATACTTTTAAGAACACTTGTTCACTAACTTTATATTCAATTTCACATCTCTTTAAGTCTGTGTAGGACTTCTGCCTATCCGAGGCTACTTTTAATCTTTATCTAATAACCTTGACTTTGTCCTCAGCATCTCAAATCAAATCAAATCCCACAATCCTACTTTCTCCCACTTCACACTAATAGAGTAGAGTCCTGCATCGGCGACCATACAAGGCTTTATATGGTGCCATGCACAAACTAGCGTGGTGGATGTTGTTATACGCAAACTCAACTAATGCCAAATACTGGTCCTAATTGCCTTTAAACTCAATGGCACAGTTACGTAACATGTCTTCGAACATTTGTATAACTTTCTCAGATTGACCATCTGTCTGAGGATGGAAAGTTATACTGTAAGTCAATCGAGTACCTAAAGCTTCCTGTAACTTCTTCCAAAACTTGAAAGTAAATCTCGAGTCTAGATCCGAGATTATGGCTATAAGTACTCTATGTAACCTCACAATCTCGTCAATGTACAATTTGGCCAACTTTTCTAAGGAGTAATCCATCCGCACATGTATAAAATAGGTTGTCTTCATTAGCCTGTCCATGATCACCCAAATAGCATCACACTTATTCCTAGTCAAGGGTAATCCCATGACAAAATCCATGGTGATCTTCTCCCATTTCCATTCTGGAATTGAAATCGGGTGTAGCAATCTAGAAGGAACTTGATGTTTTGCTTTCACTTGGTGACAAGTTAAACAACGAGCCATGTACTCAGCTACCTCTCATTTCATTCCTGGCCACCAATAATGAGGCTTCAACCCAAGGTATAGCTTCATAATTCTTGGATGCATAGAGTATGGAGCTTCCTTCAGAATATGAAATCTTAACTCATCTACATCAGGCACACAAAACATATTTTGGTAATATAGGCTTCCATCATCGCACAACTCAAAGCCTATAGCCTTCCCCTCTTTAATCTTACTCACAGTCTATAATAATTGAGTATCTCTCAATTAAGCCTCTTTCACTTGCGGCATAAAATCAGCCTTAACTTGTAATTCAGCCAACACTGCACCTTTTAGTGTGTACTTTACTCGAGCATGCATCAATCTCAAAGTAGCTATCATCTTTCTACTTAAAGCATCTGCAACTACATTTGCCTTTCCTTGATGATAATTAATCAAGAAGTTATAATCCTTAATCAACTCCATCCACCATCGCTGTCTCAAATTTAACTCCTTCTATGTAAGCAAATACTTTAAACTCTTGTGATCCATATAGATGTAACATTTCTCTCCATAGAGTTAATGTCTCTGCACCTTCAATGCAAAGACAATCGTAGCAAGTTCCAAGTCGTGTGTGGGATAATTTCTCTCATGAGTCTTTAACTATCTAGAGGTATAAGTAATCAATTTTCCTTCCTGCATCAACACACAACCAAGTCCATTGTGTGAAGCATCACTGCAGATCACAAACTCCTTACCCTATTCTGGCTGAGTTAGGATAAGAGCTTTTATCAGTATCCATTTCAATCTGTCAAAACTAACCTGACACTTGTCATCCCAATCAAACTTCATATCTTTTTTGATCAACCTTGTCAGTGGAGCAACAATCATCGAGAAACCTTTCACAAATCTCTTGTAATAACCTGCCAATCCTAGGAAGCTTCAGATCTCAGTCATATTCCTAGGAGGATTCCACTCCAACACTGCTTTCACTTTACTCAAGTCCACCCTAATATGTTCAGCTAAGGCAATGTGACCCAAGAAAGCCACTTCTTCTAACTAGAAATCACACTTGCTTAACTTGGCGTACAACTACCTCTCTCTCAATGTTTGCAATACAATTTAGAGGTGCTGTTCATGTTCCTCCCAGGTTCTGGAATACACCAAAATGTCGTCAATGAACATAACCATGAATTGATCCAAATATGGCTTGAATATTCTTTTCATCAAGTCTATGAAGGCTGCTGAGGCATTAGTGAGCCCAAATGGCATCACTAAAAACTCATAATGCCCATAACATGTTTTAAAAGCAGTCTTAGGGATATCACTTTCCTTGATCCATAACTGATGGTACCCTAACCTTAAGTCTATCTTAAAAAAGACACTGGCACCTCATAATTGATCAAAGAGATCATCGATCCTAGGCAATGGATACTCGTTCTTAACTATCACCTTGATCAGTTGCCTATAATGGATACATAACTGGAGTGATCTGTCCTTCTTTTTCACAATAACACAGGAGCTCCCTAAGGAGAAACACTAGGCCTAATGAAGCCTTTATCCAGTAACTCCTGTAACTGCACTTTCAATTCCTTCAATTCTACTAGAGCCTTCTTATAAAGAGTAATTGATACAGGGTTCACACTAGGGTAAGTCTCAATCTTAAAATCTAACTCCCAACATGGTGGCAATCCTGACAACCCACCTAGAAATACGTTATGAAAATCAGATACAACATGTATCTGATCCAAGCTAGGGGTCTGTACACTAGTATCTATCACAGAAGATAAAAAGCTTTACATTCCTTCTGGATGAGTCTCCTGGCTATTATAATAGTAATCACATTATGCAGCGAGTCTCGGTTATCCATAATAATCACCTCATGCCCATCCAGGGTCTGAAGACTTAACCTCTTCTTCTCATAATCAATAACTACTCTGTGCTCTGACAGCCAATCCATACCCAGTATGACATCAAACTCATAGAAGGTTAACTCTATCAGATCTACTAGGAAAATTTGATCATGTATCATTAGAGGATAGTGTCTATACACAGTGTTCACTATCACACTCTGACCTATAGGGTTGCTCACTTGAATATCTAGATCTATCTCTAGCTTGCGTGGTGCATATATACGAGTGTGTGGATCCAGGATCTATCAAAGCTAGTATAAAAGCATCAAGTAGAGAAAACATACCAGCTATGACATCTAGAGCCTTTGCTTCCTCTCAGGCACATATGGCATACTGTCGCGCTAGAGCTCTCGCTTTAGTTCTGCCCTTTTGATTAGTGGTAGCCTATTTCTATCTCTGTGGTCTACTAGCTGTAGCTATAACTAAGGCTTGTGTCTGTACTGCCTTTACTAGCCTCTAAGGGCATTCCCTTTGGTATAGTCTCGAGCTCCATAGATAAAACATTCACCCCTCCTATATTGCCAACATTGGCCCTAATGCTTCCTCTGATAGCTCTTACACATTGGTGGTGCACTCCTAGCAGTGGATATAGATGCACTGGAAGCCTGCTATGATGGAGGTGGTCGAGGCCTAGAAGAATACCCTTTACTTGTCCTCTATGAAAGAGCTTACCTCTGTGACTGTTGGCCCTGCTAAAAGTCCCTCGGCTTCTTAGTCCCACTTGGAGTTAAACTAGTTTGGCCTACTATGAAAGGCCTTTTCCTTTAAAATAATTCCCTCTTCTCTTGCAGCATCTCTTCCATATCATACGCTGCTGCAACCAACTCAGAGAAATCTCGAATCTTCGGGATCAAGATCTATATCCTTATCTCTACATTGAGGCCCTTCTTGAATCTCTTACACTTCTCTTCATCATCTGGTAACAACTCAGCTGTATACTAGCTCAGACGGTCGAAATCCTTCTCATACTCTAAAATTGTCCTTCTACCCTATCTCAAGACGAAGAACTCCTGTCTCTTCTTATCTTTGTAGGAATTTGAAATATGCCACTTCTTGAACTCCTTCAGGAAGAAGTCCTAAGTTAACTCCACAGCTATCCTTCTCCTCTTAAGCCTCTCCCACTAATGATATGCTTATTCTTGAAGCAAAGATGTGGCATACTTCAAGTGTTCTGCCTCGGAACACTTTAGCTCTTCCAATATTTTGGTGGTCAGCTCTAACCAATATTTTGCTTTTGCTACATCATCCTCTCTAGACCCAAGAAAATCCACAACTCCTATTTTTTTGACTCTCTCCAAATATGTCTTCTGCGGGACTGAAGGAGTAAGTAGAGGTGGAGCAGCAACAACAACTGGCATTGGAGCTAGTGTTGGGGCTGGTGCTATAGTGTGTCCCAGCAAATCTATAATCTATTGCAGCAATATAGGTGAAGCCTGTGCCTAAGGCTGAGGTGATGGTTGGTGGGTAGCATCACTTGGCTCTAGAGTAGCTACACTCAGCGCTGGTCCATGTAACATCCTTGGTGCATAACTAGCCACCTTTTCCCCTCGCTAGGGTGGGGTCTGCTCACTCATCATATATAACTATACCACATATAATTATCAGCATTAGACAGTGTAGCTTAACTCAAAACAATACCCTAGACTCGTGCACTCATATATAAGATGCCTAGGAATTCCTAAACCTACTCTGATACTACAAAATATAACACCCCTTAACTATTTTCTACTTGAAATAGGCTAGGTGTGCTACTTCCCGTTAAGGTCACCATCCTTGGATTTTCCCGGGGGCCTTTCATTTAACTTCTATCCAAGTTTGACCAATGTTAACCAAACATGCCCTTATTCCAATTCTGATTATTTATTCCCTTATTACTACCTATTTTAGTCCATTAAAACTCTTAATTGATATTTTCAGACAATTATAAAAAATTGGGCAGCATAACGGCTAGCCGAGTAGCTAACCCCAAATAAACCTGCAAAGAAAAATGCTTCAAATCTCATTTTACAATCGCCTACCTTTCTGGACCCTTTAGTCCTCCAAATCACAACAAATCCTCAGCAATATACCCATTTCAAAGAATCATAGGGTCATAGACCCACCAACACACAATCATGCATAACAGATTTACATTAACATGCGAAACAGTACAAACACACAATTTTTCACACCATTTACATTCCATAACCCATAATAGTTCTATATACATGAGTGCACTTCTATACAACTAAAAAAAAAGACAAAAAGATACCAAGAGACTTAATTGCAACTACACTGAAGACGATGTCTAATGCCGATCATCGCTTGCTTTAATGCCTGCGCATCAGAACATCGACACGCTAAGTATAAAACTTATTGGTGGAATAAGCCAAATAAAATATGTCTACTATGTATATAAGCAACATGTAACATTTAGTGTATACTCAAGTTCTACTATTCAATTATCTTATCAGTCAAAGTTATTAATATTAAAGGCCTATGATAGATAGACAACTCTTTAAGATACCAAATAGCGGGACTATCCTATACAATGGCCCACTTTTAGGACCTAGGTAGCTGCATTTACCTCGCTCGATAGCAGGGATCAATCCGTAGACCTCCCAACACTGGACTAACAGATAGCAGGGATCAGTCTGTAGACCTCCCAATATCTGTAAATCATATCAACATCACTAAAGGTGGATAGCAGGGATCAACCTCATGGGACCTCTCAATACCCATAGACAAATAAACGGGTAGTAGGGATCAACCCAGGTGAACCTCTCAATACCCTATTATGCAGGGTTCATGTTAGAACCTCAGTAGCTGCAGCTGCTACAACCAACACATAGCAATAGCCTTAAAAAGGACCAAGCTACTAATGCCCTAGTAAAGACCGGTCAACCCATTCAGTGGGTGTCTAACTGATGGGCTGATAACTAGTTGAGACTATAATTCTTATTATTTTACATTCCTGACTCTAACTTTACCATTTCGTTATGTTTTATGACAAAATGCACACAATTGCCAAAATCTCACTTATGGTCGTAAAGTTACTATTCATTTGGTCATTTTTATCTGTTATACTTTTCTCATGCCAACTCATACCATGTCCTACCTTTATCAATCTCACATTCATTTATTTAGACAACATTAATAGCCTCCTAATATACCATTACATGCTATGTTACTACCTATTATACACTTACATCCTTAACCACTAATTAACCCCAAATTTCATGCAAATTTCACTACCATAATAATTCATTTTTAGCATCATAATTTCCTCACTTGAAATGCCATTACCATTGTTATACATATTATGGCCCATAATGCACACATTCGGCCAAACATGCAATCCACACATACATATGCATTTCCTTCCAAATGATCATGTAAAACCTATTAATTCCATGCCATTAAACAATTTATAACATCAATTCACTAAAATGTCATGCCCACATCTAAGATTTAGAAGTTCTATACAAGGTATTCACACACAATTAAGGCATACACATAAGGCATATTGAATTTAGCTTATTCCATATACCTAGGGTATGAGTACACCCTTTTCTCCACCACCTTTGGCCTTATTCCCTTGGTTTCTCTCACTTGTTGGTTTAACCCCTAAACATACACCATTTTTATCTTAGAAAAATTCACAAAAAATATTTAAAGCTTTAATTTACAATATAAAACTATAGGAATCCTTAGAATAACTTAATCTACCTATATCAAAAATAAAAAATGGAATTGGAGCACCTACTCAATAATTTGTCACTATTCACCCAAGTACTGAATTTCTCAAATTAAGCTCCTTTCTTCAAATTTCTTGATGGAATTGACACCTATGGAGGATGGAGGTTTAATTTCCTATATTTTTCATGAAGTTTGGAGGAGAGAGGAGAGAGAAATGAAGATATTTTAGTGGTGTAACCATGGGGTGGCGTCGGCTTTTTGATGTTCAAGAGGTTAAAGAAGACTTTTGCATATGTGAGGTGATTCAAATGTGTAACCCCTTTAAGGATGGTGGGTTGGTTGCATGGGATTGGCCCACATGGCCATTAAATGGCTAAAATGCATTTTATGGCACTTTTAGCTTCAAAAATTCACAAACAAATCTCTAGGCCTCCAAAAATTTTCATTTTAGTTTTAAAAACCCTCAATTAGTGTAACTAGGGCCCACATAAAATTTCAAGTCAAAAGTCAATAACTGACTTTTTTGCACTATTCACCCACCATAATAAAATATTAAAAAAATATCTATCGACCTCAGAAAATTATAATTCCTCCTCCA
>CANXYI012130178.1:0-10595 GCA_948208565.1 Hura crepitans
CTATAGTGTGACAGGCTACTACCAAGGGTAAAAAATCTCGGATCTTCATAGGAGTAACCTATTGCATGACATCTAAGTTCAACCCTTTCTCGAACTTCTTACAGCGGCCTTCTTCTATCACTAGCACTACCTTTGCATACCAGCTTATGTGAGCAAATTCCTTCACATACTTAGAGATTGTTTTATGTCTCTACTTGAGATCCATAAATTCCTTGTATTTCTAATCCAGGTATTGCTTAATGACATACTTTTCCTTGAATTACTTTAAAAAGAATTCCCATGTGATATTTGTAGCTATCTTGTGTTCAATAACCACTTCTCACCATTTCAATGCTTCTTCGATAGCATTGAGGTGGCACATTTAGCATACTCATCTTATGGGCATCGTAACTATTGCATAATACAGATCATCTAGTCCAACTAGTATTCAACTCTACTAGACTCATCTAACTCTTCCCCTTAAAGAAATTAGCTCCATTCCTAATCAACCTCTCTATATAAGTCCTCTAAAATGTCGACTATTCCTGTGGCACTGGAGGTGGAATAACTTATGCATTAGTAACCATAGTAATAGCAATCGCAACTGCCACAGCAACCACTGTAACTTACCTGACAAAATATTGCATCATTTCTAACTAAACATGTGGACCTTGCTATCTAAGAATAGCATGTCCAGCATCACTAGGAGTCATATACTTGGGCTATGCCTCCCCTTGTATAAAGGGTAAGGAAGCATGACTCTTTACCCCTTTATCCTAACTAGGTATAGCACTACTACTCATATCCCATACCTATTGGCAAGAAAAATAGATTATGAGCCAAATATAAAATAGTATTTCATGTTAATATACATTAACTCCTAAAGTGCTCTTGTGTAATCTATAGGTTTGAAGGAAACCCCAACGAGATGCTCTGATACCACTAAGTGTGATGCCCTTCTCAATCTATACACCAAACTCAAATGGGAGATGCATATAGGCAAAATGATATCTAGTTTCATTATCTAAAATCACTTAAAATTTAAAACTTTTATTTAGGAAAACATTTCTTGATTCAAATATGAAATAAAAAATTTTAAAACCTAAAATATTAGGGTCATAGTGTTGAAATTTTGGTAGGATAATGGCTATACCGGGACACTTCCCCAAATTTTTACCTACATAAAAACACTTCTATAACATTAATAAACTCATCTCTAACTCTAATTGGTCCTCTAGACCCTCTAATCATAACACAAAATGCAATGAGCCTCAAGCTCTCCACAGTTAAACATTTTGAGATGCAAACTCATTAATCAACACGCAACATGCGAGAAGTAGAAAAGTAAAATCAATAGTTATAATATATTAGAGTATAAAACCCACTGCAAAACATAGATTAGACCTAATCACTTTGGGATCAGAAGAGTAGACTAATTATTAATCCATTACATTTATATCACATCAATATTATCAAAAGTACAAAAATATCCACATAGGGGTTATCTTTATGTCTCCTAGTGTGCAGAAGCTTTGGCTCTAATCTATCACCTTATTACCTACACATCACAAACAAGTAATGCACTAAGATTTTGTTTAGTGGTGTAATCACTTTAACTTGTCAAAAGGTTAGTTTTAGCATGTCTATATATCCATACAAGCCATTTACAAATTTAATATCACAACAATGGAATTTTGGTATCATATATGTAGACATGCATATTTTAAGCAATAATCATGCCTTTAGATATTATACATGCCAAAAATCACAAACATCAAGTAATAATCATTTATAGCCTATAATACACAACATAAATCATATAATCATCATAACATCTTATAAGATACCATATCATAATTATGCATTTCAAGGAATAAAGTCATATTTATTTCTCGAGTCTTAATGTCATCCTTCACTCAAAGACTCATTTTCACACCATAACTTTCCATACTGGTAAATTAATCTTTATTATCTGTTATTCATCATTTAAAATCATTTAAACACTAATGATTATGAATATGCACACTAGATCCCATATTAATTCCATTTAGCATATAATTCCAAAGTATGCATTTTTTAGTCATTTTGATTTATTTAACTTATGCCTATATTAATCAGACAACTAACCAAGACTAGATAATAGAATTACTTAAGCTTAGAGTCTTTCTTACTCGTAGGTATGTATACTTAAGCTTGAAGGCTCTCACATCCATAGATGCATATCACTTCGGCCCAAAGGCTCTCATATTCACAAATGCATAACACTTAGTCTCGAAGGCTCTTATACCTTTAGATATATAGTCTTAGGCCCAAAGGCACTCACATCCTCAAATGCGTATACTTAGGCTTCAAGGCTCTCACATCTTTAGATGCGTAAATAAACTTAGGCCCATAGGCTCTTATGCCTATCAGAACATAAATCAATAACCCACAGGTCTTATACCCAAAGGTATGCTAGCAGCCATTAGCAATCCTAGTTAATCGATCAACTTATCTAAACTAGGTTGTCTAACTATATAGACATCATTAAACATGTCATTATGTGTCATTTTAACAAATTTCACTTTTTATATTATTATACTAAAAATCACCATTGGCCTCATTAAACCTTTGCATGGCCTACATACATACACTAGGCTAACTTAGGCCTATTGATGTCTGTTAGACCTATAGGACACATTTCTAAGGTCTAACAACATCGGGTAACAATAACATGTCATTATACTAATCAAAACCCAAATATAAATTTGAACAATCGTTTCATGGAATTTTCATATATTTGTATTCAAATAGTCATACATTGCCTCATCATGTGTTTATAACACACACACACACACACACACACACACACACATATATATATATATATATTCATTATATGTCAAAAATCCATTTTGAGTATATTGGCACATCGCATTCATACACACATGATACTTTCTAATCAATAAGAACATTCGCACACACATTAGGGTACTTATTGGTTCAAGTAGGCATAATATTGCACACTTATATATCAAGTCATTCCATGGCATTCTACTATACTTTACATCCATTGTACATGTTCAAGTCATGCATAACCATACACATGCATTTCTAGGCATACAACACACAAACATGGCATACTCGATTTTCTACCCACATAATGCTTTTATAAGCTTAATGTCAATATTCTTATAATTTCATCACTCATAATCACACTAAACCATCACATATCATGCTTGCATAATGTCATTCATCATAAATTTGTACTTATAGTATTTATTTCATTTTTAGCATTTCATTCCATTTATTACAATTATGGACATAAATTACCATAACACTTAAAATGAAATTTTGCACAAGTTAAGGTGATTACACATACCAATTAAGGTCGTACTGGGCACCTAAAGTCGGCCTAGGCCTTCTCCTTTCCTCAAAAGGCTCGGGTTAATATACCACCTACGAATACAAAAGGGTACAAAAATAAAAAATTAATATAAAATAAAAAAAAAGTTAAAAAAATATTATAAGCTTAGATATTTACTCTATGACACCCTAAGAACTTGTGACAAATAAAATTAGAGGGAAAGAAAAACTCAAGAGCCAAGAGGTTGCTATTCACCTTAGGAATCTTTTTTATTTTTCTCCCAAAATACTCAGCTGTTTTTTATGATTTTGGTGTCCAAGGACTCATCTCGAGACGCTATCCGAATCAAGTATGAGCTTATGGAATGGGTGGTTTTATAGAGAAAGAAGTCAAAAGGAGAGAGGGAAAGAGGGAGTTCAAAGTTTTTAGGGTGGAGGAAGAGGGGTGTGGGTGTGTTGTATGGTGTAAATGGGTAGAAAATATGATTTCCCTTATTTATACCTTTTTCTAAAAATAATTTTTCCTTCCTTTAAAAAATTATTATAATCGATAAGAATGCCTATTTTCTCCCATTTCTATCCCAAAATCCTATCAGTCCAAGCCTTAAATCCTCCTCAAATCTAGAAACCAAAATACAACAATATCCCAAAAAATCAATATATTTTATGTCCTAAAATTGGATAAAAATAGTTCCTGAACTCAAAAAATTTTGATTCCAAAGCAATTGGACTATTCAGAATATTTGAGTATTAACTTGTAACATTTTTTGATTATTTTAGGCAATTTTTTATTTATTTTATGGTTCAGCTTTGCCTATGGCACTATTTAGAGGACACCACCGTAAAATCTTAATTAGCATTTTTAACCATCCGAACAACTTCAAATTGGCTTCAAACTTTGCCTAAAATTCTCTTGTAATTAATACTCCCTATCGGTATGCTTAATGTGACTCAAGTTTTGAGAAGCACTATTGATCCCAATAAGTACTATTCATAAGAGTTGGGATTTTCGGGTTATTACAACACTTACTCCTTATTAGTGGTAAATCCATCATAAAATCTATAGCAACCTTTTTCCATTTCCATTATGATATTACTATTAGATGTAACAATCTAAAAGGAACTTGATGTTTAACCTTTACTTATTGATAAGTGAAGCATCTAGCAATATATTCAGCTACATCATGCTTCATACTTGACCACTAATAATAAGGCTTTAAGCCTATATAACTCTTTGTACTACCTGGATGTATAAAGTACGGAGCTTTATGTGCTTCTCCCAAAATCTATGCTTTCATATCATCTACATCAAGTACACATAATTTGCTATGGTAGTTTAGATATCCATCCTCTCCCACTTTAAACTCCGTGGTCTTCCCCTCTTTGACTTTGCTCATGATATGTACTAGCTATTCATCTCCTATTTGTGCTTTTTTAATACTTTGCTTGAAGTCAGGCTTAATCTATAATTCAGCTAATATAGCATCTTTCTCTGTGTATTCCATTCTAACATTCATTGCTCTCAATTTTGCCTTGAACTTTCAGCACAAGGCATCTGTAACTACATTCGCCTTTCTTGGGTGATAATTTATTAGATAATCATATTCTTTTATCAATTCTAGCCACCTTCTCTACCTTAAGTTTAACTCTTTTGGTGTAAGGAGGTATTTC
Organism: Hura crepitans; assembly: GCA_948208565.1. Classification (NCBI taxonomy): domain Eukaryota; kingdom Viridiplantae; phylum Streptophyta; class Magnoliopsida; order Malpighiales; family Euphorbiaceae; genus Hura; species Hura crepitans. Next base: position 4,996 of record CANXYI012130178.1, read on the forward strand.
AAACTTTTATGGTCAGTACAAATATAGCATTTCTCACTATATAGATAATGTCTCCTTATTATCAATGCGAAAAATAATAGCTACTAACTATAAGTCATCCGTAGGGTAGTTCTTCTGATGTGGCTTAAACTGTCTAGAAGTATAAGCCGCTGCCTTACCTTTATGAATCAAAACACATTCGAGCCCATTGTTTGAGGCATCATTATAGATAATAAAGTCCTTGCCCTATTTAGGTTGGATAAGTATAGGTGCCTCAGTAACATTGCTTTCGACTTCTTAAAACTCTTCTAGCACTTCTCATCCCATTTAAACCTTTTATACATTCTCAATAGTCTGATTAATGGTGCTGCAATCATTGAGAATCCTTTCACAAATCTTCTATAATAACCAAGCAATCCTTGGAAGCATCATATTTTAGTTACATTCCTTAGTGGTTTCCACTCTAACCTAACCTTAACCTTATTAGGATCCACCCTAATACCATCTACTAATGCAATATGACCTAAAAAAGCCATTTTATTCAACTAGAATTCACACTTGCTTGGCTTGGCATACAATTTTCTCTCCCTCAAAATCTGTAAAACAATCTTGAGATACTTTTTATGCTCTTCCCAAGTCTTAGAATAACCTTGGATATCATCAATTAACACTATAAGAAACTAATCTAGATATGGTTGAAAGGCCCTATTCATTAAGTCCCTAAAAGATGTTGGGGTATTAGTAAGTCAAAATGGCATCTCTAAGAACTCATAATGCCCATATCTAGTTCTAAAAGTAGTCTTGGGTATGTTAGACTCCTTAATCCTTAGTTAATGGTATCCCAATCTCAAGTCTATCTTAGAGAAGACACTTGTACCTCTAAGCTGATAAAAAAGATCATCAATCCTCAGCAAAGGGTATTTATTCTTTATACTCACCCTATTCAACTATTTATAATCAGTGCATAACTAAAGTGACCCATCTTTCTTCTTTACAAATAACCTCGGTGCTCCCTAGGGTGAAATACTGGGTTTGATGAAACCCTTGTATAACAATTCTTGCAACTATACCTTTAATTCCTTTAACTCAGCAAGTGTCATTCTATAAAGTGTAATGGACACAGGTGTTGTACTAGGATACACTTCAATCTCAAAATCAAATTAACTTTATAAAGGTAATCTTGGTAATTTGTCAAGAAATACATTTGGGAATTTAGCTACAAATGGGATCTGATCAATGCTAGGTGCAGAGTTATTAGTGTCCACTATATAGGCTAAATAGGCTTCATAACCCTTATGGATCAATCTTCTTACTATAATAGTTAAGATGAGGTTAACCAGAGAATTTCTCTCACTTAAAACTATTACCTCATAACCTTATATTGTCTTAAAGGTAAGCTTATTATTTTTATAGTCTACCATAGCTTGATTTAGATAACCAGTCCATACCTAGGATGACATTGAATTAATTAAATGGGATTTCTATAAAGTCTGTGGGGAATATCTGATTCTAAATTGTCAGAGGACAGTGTTTATATATATTATTCACTATCACACTCTATTTAATTGGGTTACTAACTCAAATGTCTACATCTAGTTCTAGTTCTAATCCCCTATCTTGTGCTTGTGTAGTGCATATATAAGAATATGTTAAACCTAAATCTATCACTGCCAAAATTGGAGCACTAAATAAGAGAAATGTATCAACAATCACATTTAAAGCTTTTACTTCCTTACAAGCTTTTATGGTGTACTATCTGGTAGGAACTCATGCCTCAGACCTAGTTCCCTAGCTATTATTAGGCTGGTCAGCTCTAAAATGTGTTTGGCCCTTATTATGGGGTACTATTGAAGCTTGTGTCTATGCAGGTTTAGCTTGCCTCTATGGACAATCCCATTGATAGTGGTCTCTAGCCCCACACATAAAATATTCTCCTAACCTGAAAAATCTACACTAACCCCAATGTCTCCTATTACATGTCTCATAGGTAGGAGGTGCACTCCTGGCTACTTAGGCTAGGGCACTCAAGGTCTGCTAAGGAGGTTTAGGCCTGGATATAGATGCCTATCCTAACCTCTGAGATTGTGACTACCTTTATGTATGATGTACTGATTGAGACAAAGTCTAAGCCTCTTTCTATCTCTTACTAGCTCCAAGTGTTGAGCTAGTCTGGCCAGCTGTAAATAGTCTTTTCCTTTGAAAAACCTCTCTCCTCCTACATCATCTCTACCATATAAGACTCAACTGCCACTAAAACTGCAAAATTTGTAATCTTTAGAGTTGCTATCTATATACATAGCTCCATATTAAGGCCTTGTAAGAACCTTTTACACCTCCTAACTTCATTGGGAATAAACTCATCTGTATATCTCCTAAGTCTTGCAAAGTCCTTCCATAATTAGAAATGTACCTTCTACCTTACTTCAGGTTCAAGAACTCTTGCCTCCTTTTATCTTTGTATAATTCTAGAATGTGTCACTTTTTGAATTCTATTAGAAATAAGTCCTAAGTGATTTCTACTACTATTGCCTTTCTTTTCTTTCTGGTGTCCCACTAATGAAAGGCTTCTTCTTACTGGAGAGAAGTAGCACACTTTAAGTTTTCCTCATCAATACATTATAATTGCTCTAATATCCTTTAGGTCTTATTAAGCCATTATTCAACTCTAACTACATCATCCTCCCTAGCTCCTAAAAATCAATTGTACCTATCTTCTTTACCCACTATAGAAAAGTCTTTTATATTGGTGTTAGAGGTGGAAGAGGTGGTACTATTCTTGATGTATACCTCAACAGTTTTATGATCTACTATAGTAATGCTAGAGAACCCTACTAATATTGTGATAGCTATTGTGGCTATGCAACATCTCTAGGTTCAGGTGTAATTGCATTCATAGTTGCTCCCTAGGCTAAAGTAGGAGCATGACTAGCTACCACCTCTCTACGATTAGATGGTGTCCTTTCACTCATCTTGATCACTATAAAAAAATACCCTATGTCAACCTCATTGAAGTGTAGCTTATCAGAAAATCAATCGTAGATGCTAGCACTCATATAATCTACCTAAGAATGCCTAAGCCAAAGCTCTAATACCATTAAATGTAAAACCCCCTACCCAATTTTTGAAGGAACTAGACAAGTGGTGCTACCTTCCACTAGGTCACCTATCCTGATATTGCTCCAAAGACTTATTCATTTAACACTTATAGACATGCATATTTTTCATTCAGATATTACTTAAATCTTGAGCCTAACCCTTCAATATCAATGTACATATCATAATTAACTCTATAATATCATTACATAGGGCCCTAGGTCCACATAAAATCAGAACATAACTATTAATACCATTTAGCATAAATTAACAATACATCATATAAATCCAATAGTTATATGTTCACATAAATATTTAGCCTTACAAAAACTAAACCCAGCCCTAAAAGAATTACTTGAGTACCTTCTAAAGCTATAAAGATAATATAATTATATCCTCAAAATTAGTTTTCTACACTGCAACACTTTATTGAGGTTGATCGGCTACACTATCTATTACATGCACATTGAAATAGTGATATGCTAAGTACAATACTCAGTAGTGAATTTAATACAATAAAGGCATGTCATGCAGTCATATATGCAACAAATGAGTCATGCATGCATCATGTAATTTATTGAGATAGTGCCATAAGAAAAATAGTAATAATAATAATAATAATAATAATAATTTATTTTTTGTCGTAGTAATTTAATTATCTGTTTTATACTATACACTTTATTTTTATAAATTTTCACTATTTATTATCACCATTTATTATATTTATTTTATCTTTCAAGCCCAGCTAGAAAGATGACACTTTAAAACACTAGATAACAAGGGAACTTCAAACTGTGTAGTGGCCCACATTTTTAATACTAACAGATACACCCATCTAGTCTAATGGTCTATAATTGGACCTCAGCTGCTACACCAGTAATGTGTAGTGGTCTATCATAAGACCTCGATAGTTATACCTACCCTGCAAAGTGCAGTGGCCCCATAATTGGACCTCTATTGGTGCACTAGCATAACGCAGTGGTCTATCTTAAGACGTCAACTACTACACCCACCTAGTGTAGTGGTCTAACATTAAAACCATTATGGTTGCACTAATCTAGTTCAGTGGCCAACATTATGACCTTGGCAGCTGCACTCGCCATCATAATCATCAAAGTAATAGACTTACAGACATAAAGTCTCTAGTAGTTGCTAATCCCTAATTGACTGGTCAACACATCTAGTGGGTGTCTAACTATTAGGCCAACTATCTATTGATTATTTTTGTTCATTTGCTATTCAATTATTTTATTTACTTCCAGATTATTAAGACATAGTTATAAGTCAATTTCATATGCTCATTTTTACGGGATAGTTATAAGTCATTTTCTTCACAAAGTAGTTATAGGCCATTTACATAAATGTTACTATTCATTTGGTCATTTCTTCTACTATTCATTTGGTCATTTCTCATTCTTCTCAAGGCTTCATGCTATCATATATCATGCCATTATGTCTTACATAATGTCACATTTTCATCACCATGCTTCATCATTATTTTTATCATAAATCTTTCATGTCACATGAATCTTATAAGTACTCAAAATCATATAAATCATTATATGCCACATGATAAATTTTAATGAAATATAGAGATCGTGGAGGTTTATATCCAAAAGAGATATGTAAGAATTGGTGGCATTTTGGTGTGGGTTTGAAGTAAAAATAAGGGGAAGGCCCACTTAACAATGATATCAATTTTAAGGCTTTCTAAAGGTTGAAGATGGCTTTTTCACATATGGAAAATGATGTGTATATATGGGGAGCCCTTATATATTAGTGGTAGATGTGTTAGATCGCAACACGTGGTGATAATCATATTTCCACTTAAACTTTTAAAAATTTTGAAAAATTATTTTAGACTTCTAAAAATAGTTGCTTTTATTATAAAAATCCTCAGTTAGGCCTATTTACAGCCTCACAAAATTTGAAGTCCAAACTATAATGGCAAATAAGTGTACTATTCATTCACTATATCAAGAAATTTTGAAAAAATATCAAATGACCTCAGAAAATTAAAATTCCTTCACTAATGAACTCAATAGAATTTATGACCTTGAAGGTGTACTATTTTGATGTCTATCCGGGCACATCCCATGTCATTCTCAGGATAGTCTCATTTTAAATTACTATTCACTAGTTTACTGCCTGAAATGAATTTTTGGTTCTACTAAATTTTTAAATTAATCCATTTTCATCATTTTCTAGCCCATCAAATTTTTATGACTAATACACACCTTTACTAGCCTTACAAAGTTATCATGGCTTCCTAGGAACTCTATTCAAACCTCGGAGGTACTATTCATGAAACCTTAATCTATTAGCGTTACACATCATAAGCATATCACTACACATAGACTAAGATTCATTCACTCAAGCGCCAAAAGATTAATTGAATTACTCTTTCTTACTATCCGTCAGTCTACAAATGAAATGCCATGTTGAAACATAATCGAAGACCTAAGGCATTATGAAGCTTCTTTCACAACCTCAACATAAATCATGGGTTTCGATCATATAAGATTGGT
>CANXYI012130298.1:0-13192 GCA_948208565.1 Hura crepitans
ATTGTACAAAATATGTGACCTAAAAATTAGGATAATGGACATAAAATGGCATAATTGTCTTGACATAATCTATCTAATTGTATCTAATGTGAATGGGATGAAATGAATGTTTGACATGTATCTTAAAAAGACAAGTAAAGGACTAAGAAATAAACTTGAACATTGGCTTAAGATAAAATATAACTTTAAACTAAATGAGAAGTTAGAAATGGCTTGAAATGTGCCTAAAATATGTGCCTAAAAGGGGCTATTATGATGTGATTACTGATGTGGCATGTTTGCCTATTGTTTTGGCCCTTTAAGTTGCCTAATTTTTGTTCACTTATGGCCTATGAAATGTATGAATTTATTGGTGAAAACTGCATTGGGAAAGGCTAAGAAATAAACCTAAAAAGGGTTATCACAAAAATGATGTAAATGACTTATAATTGTCCAGAATTGACCATTACTTGAATAAAAAAAATGTTCTTGGACAATAAATGGTAGTTAAATGGAAATTGAACATGTAATAAGACTAGGAATAATATGCCTTGAATATTAGCAACTATAGGACTTAAAAATATTATTAGAAATTTACCCAATACTATCTAATTATGGCTATACCAAACCAGGCTAAAATTTGAGTATGAGATAAAATTTATATCTGTGTATTTTCCATTTAACAATATTAAAAGAGGTTAATTAGTACAGAAATAATAAAAATTTGAGGTTATAGCCCATTAGTTAGACATCCACTAAATGGGTTGATCGGTTAACTTAAGGATTTAGCAGCTGCTACACTGATTAATTTCTAAGCAGGGTTGGTACAACGGTCTAGGTCCATTTTGGGGCCACTAGTCTATTAGATAGATAATCATATGCCTTTGCACACTTAATAACATTTTCCTGATTATGCTGGTGTAGTGGTATAGGTCTTGGAGGGTTACTGCACTAGTATGTTAGATAGAATAGTCTGCTAAGCAGACTAGATTATGACATCACTGATCTTTAAATAGGATTAGTACAATGGCTAAGGTCCCAGAGGGCCACTATGCTAGCTTGTTAGATAGACCTCATAATGTTATTTGCCCCTTAAGTGCGATGACTTGATCAGGCTGATGTAGTGGTCAGGGTTCAGAATGTGGATCACTGCACAGTCTTTTAGTTCTCTTTAGTTCCAATATATTGAAGTGTCATCTATCTTGTCAAACTTGTTAATTTAATGAAATAAATAACATACAACACTGATAATTATAGATATTATTAAATTTCTTAGATTTTGGTGGAGTTAAATAAATAAATAACTAGTACACCTAATAAAGGATATTTTGGTAGTTTTGCATGTAAAACATTTTTGGACTTGATAATTCATTTATTTGAATACTATTATAGAGAATGGCCTGAATTAATAGTTTACTTAATTTTAATTGATTAATAGATGATTGGCTGTTATGTATATGTGCAATGGTATTTTGCTCATTTGACAAAAATATTTAATCATTGGTCTAATAACTTGAATTAATTAATATTGTCACTGATAATGGCAAATATTAGTAAGATATGGAATTTTAAGATATTATCTAAAGGAATAATTAATAATGGTACACAATTGTAGTATGGTCATTTTGATGAATTTATTTTAATTATTGGCATAATAAGCCAAATAAATTGATATTATCACTGTAAATATATGAATGATAACAACTATGACATGTTTTAAATGCTTGAATTCATCACTGAGTATATTATATACTCAACATACTTATTTTTGTGCGTAGGTAATGTTTATCAGCAGACAGCCTCGTAGTGCATACATATAAGTTCAGAGGACAAGTTAAAAGGTTATTATATAAATAGTATACAGTTTTGCACTTATGTATATAGGTAGGAAAATGGGTACCATATAAAAAGATTAATGAGTAATTATCAGATTGTGTGATTGTGTAGCCATGTTTATTGAATGATTATAGTATGTGAGCCTGAGGCTCTAGATTTTAGATTGTCTAATCATGGCTTGAGGCCAATGTTCATGAATTGATAGAATGATGAGCCTAGGTTAATTATCTAAGGGACCATAAGGGTCTAGGAGATGTGGAAATGAATTTATAGAAGTGTTTTTACAGGTTTAAAATTTTTGGATAGTGACTGGATAGCCGTTATGCTTCTGGATTTTAGGAAATATCTAGATAGTGTTTAATTAACCATTTTGGCTAATAATAGACTAGCAAAACCTTATGCTAAGCCTATAAAAAGTCAGAACATGTTTTGGAGTTAAGCTGAGTCTAATAATAGAAGATTAGTAAAAGTTAAACTAATAAACCTAAAGGAAAATAAGTGCACCACTTATTAGGTTTCTTCGGGAACCTAGTAGGAGGTGTCATAGCCCCAAACACATATAATGCACTAGTGCAGAAGTATCGGCTCCCAATGAATGTCACTGAGGCTAAGAATCAAAATTTTCTTACCTCCTCAGCATCTAACAATCCCAGGACTGCCACATGTGTTAGGAAAAATTGGCATTGAATACAGCTTTGTTGTCATCATGGAGGCATTTTTGGAAAAAGTAAAAGGTGAAAGTAATAGCAAAAAAGGAAGTTTTTAGATAGTAAATATGAAAAATGAAAAAGAAGAAAAATCATGTCAAAATGGCCATTTTGGCCTTATTGAAATAGCCATTTGAAGGCCAAATGGTTGTTTCACAAAGGAGCAAAATGCTGAAATAGCCTTTTTGGCTCAATGGCAAATGACTATTTGGTCTAAAATGGCCATTTTGCTTTACGTAAAATGGCTATATTGGGATTTTGGCCTATAAATAAAAAATGCATGCGCAGATCCTTATGCCATTTAGGTTTTCTCCTTTTTTTTTTTTTTTGCTTCAATGGGTGATGAATTCCTCTAGAGGATTTAAAAAATTCTTTACCTTTCTTCCACTTAGGCGAATTCTACTTTTACTCATTTTAATGGTTTGAAATTTCTTCAGTGGATCCGGCTTAATTTGTCTTTTCTAAAAGCTGCAACTCACTTTTGGGACTCGTAGTTTCATTTTTTTATTCTCTCATTAGGAACTATTTCCCTTTGCTGAAGAGTTTGTTGTGATTCTAGTGGCATCCTATTCATTTGATACACCACCTTGTTCTCCCAACTATGTTCCCACTACACGTATGAGGTGGTCGAGGCTCTTGGGATACTTCTTTCATTAGCTACTTAAAGGATTCTAATGAGAGAAGCAATTTCACTAAATTCCCTATAGCTTATGCTAATAGTTACATAGATATCCCATCCTTACATACGGTTGTATACTAATTTATTTTATTTGCTAAATATCTCACAGTCACTTTTAAAGGCAATTTTAGAGACTATCAGCTATTAGGTGTGATAAATGACATGACTAAAGGCTTGAAGCCTTTCCCTCTGATCCTTGCTGAGACTATTATAGGATTAGATGCAATTGCGTCTGGTGAATCTAGTTTCTTCTATAGGAGCCTACTTTTGCTTTAGGGTTTATTTTAATAAACTACCTTTTATGGGTTTTTGCCCTATTCTCTAGTCCACCTTTTTTCTAAGAATCCCTTTCAAGTTTTTATTCTTAACAAACTTTTAAAGGATAGACTACCATTAACAAGTTTTCACCCTACCTTCAACTTGGCTTTTCCTTAGGAAGCCCTTTTAGGTTTTAATTCCTAATAGCTTTCTTTTTTTAGGTTTTGTTGTAGTAGTAGCTTCACTTATTAAATGATCCTCCTCTTCGAGTCTTTGGTTTATACAATCTAAGACATTTAATACCTCATGCCATCCTATGCTACTTTTTAGATGTTAAGCAATGGGTGCTTACAATGGGTGCCATTAAAGATGATAGCATAAACTTCATAACCCATGGATCTCTTTACAACATGTACAATAGAGTGGTGCATCAGGCTGTGTTCTCCTAGTCAGCTTACACAAAGTTATATTTTGCATCCCTGATCACTGTGAGGTAGTTTGGTGAGGCCCATGGTGTTATTACTCACCATTTATCATTTAGAGGGGGAGATTTGTCTGTCACCTTTGTTGCTAGGTATCACAAATTGTGGAAGTAGTTACCCCTTAAGATTAACATTTCTCCTAAAGCAACTTGCAACTTCCAAAGTTTTAAACCATATAAGGACTGGTTAACCAGCTCTTCTAGAGATAATCTATCTTATAAGTTGAAGACACATGATGAAAATCATAATAAGAGACAGAGGGTTTAAAAAAAGTATACTTTTATTGCTTTATAAAATAATGTAATTTGAATAACAATATCTCTATTTCTATAGTCCATAGATGCTCAATATAGTTTATTAAAGTGGTCCTATCTACTTGTATCATATTGAAATTTTTTGGTAATCACAACACAAAATTAATGCAATAACACATATCATAATTTAATCTAGGGAAATCTTAATTACATCTTAAACTCCTATCATTAATCAACCCTCATGGATTTTCTTGATTAACTATTTTCTCTTAACCCCTAATTGTTGCACATGATGCCTTTTTTTAGTTTTCACCTTATCGGGTTACCTATTTTTAGCAAGGCTACCATTTTCTTTGGTTTTTAACACACAGGGCTATTTTTCTCTTTTATTTATCCTTAGCCATAGAATTATTTCAATTTATCCACATTTGTAGGCCACTTAAACTCATTTTCATCACAATCTATAAGGATTGTAGTGCCTCTTAGTAATAATTATTTAAGAATGAATGGTTTTTCCAAATTTGGCATGAACTTCCCCCTTAGATCAGTCAAACCTAGTTTTATTTACTTGAGGACTAATCCCTCTTCCTTCAACTTGTGATTCTTCACCCTTTAGCCAAAAGCTCGTGGCATCTTTTTTTGATAAATTTAATTGTGATAATTAGCCCTTAATCGCTTCTCATCTAACAAGTTCAATTGTTGGATCCTTTGGTTAGCCCAAGCTACCTCAGGAGTATTTAATTTTAGAGCCACTTTTAATGATTAGAGTCTAATTTCTATCAAAAGCATGACATCTATCCTATATACCAAAGAAAATGGAGTAACACTTGTTGAAGTCCAAATAGTTGTCCTATAACCCTAAAATAAATTGTAAGTCTATTAGAACAATCTTTATAAGTTACAATGGTCTTACTTAGGATATTTTTAATATTCTTATTTGCCCTTTCAATTGCTTTATTGGCTTATAGTCTATAAGGAAAGGATTTATGGTGTTGTATCTTGTATTTATGCAATAGTACTTCTGTTTCGGCCTAAATTTGGACACCATTTTCTAAAACTATATGGTGTGGGATCTTAAATCTATAAATCAAATTCTTCTTTATGAACTTAGCCATCTCTTTTACCCTTAACTTCTTAGAAGATTCCACTTCGACATACTTTGAGAAATAGTTAATGGCTACCATAATAAAACTATATCTATTTAAGGGTATCAAATGTATCTCTCCAATTATGTCTAGTAGCAAATGGGCAAAGAGATGACAGACTATGTAGTTCTAACACTAGCACATATCTTAAGTCCTTATAGTACCTACACTTATGACACTTTTATATAATCTTTAAACAATCATTGTCTATAGTAAGCTAAAAGAAACCTACGTGCATGATATTTTTGGCTAAATCAAATCGTTCATATGTGAGACCCTGCACGTATCTCTTCTATAACCCTCTCTACTTCTTTCTCCTCTAAGCAATAGAGCTAAAGACCATCTAAATAACTCTTATACAAAATCCTGTTTACACTAATAAATTAAGTTGGTAGCTTTCTTAATGCCTTTTCATCTCTATCCATAGCTTTTTTAGGAAAAACTCATTTCTCTAGGTAGTTTTGCATATCATAAAACCTTGGTTTATCTCTTTCCCATTTTATTTCCATCCTCTACTCTATCTCATAGCATGGCCTTTTTGAATTTGAAATAAGTACTAGTTTTAAGATTATTTCTTCTGGATTGTCTCATATAGAAACCAAGGTGGCTAATGTTCTTGTTACCTAATTCTCATCTTTAAAAACATGTCAAAAGGTAAACATCTCAATTGTGTGCTAATAGATCTCAAGTGCTCTACATAAAGCATTAATTTCTCTTCTTAAATGGTCCATTCTTCATTTGTTTGATATACTAACAAGGATGAGTCTCTAAATACCTTAATGACCTTTGTACTAAGAGCTAATAATGCTTTGAGCCCAAATATGCAATCTTCATACTCTGCCATGTTATTCATAACTTTATACCTCAACTTTCTAGCTAATGGCATTTTCTCTCCTTTAGGGTTTATCAGAATTATCCCTACTCCTACCCTTTTGCTATTTACTACTTCATTGAAGTACATTTGGCACTCTTAGAATATGATTAGGGTTAAATTCTCATCTGGGAATTGGAACTCTAGGGACACACCTTCTAGTGGATGGTTAGCTAGGAGCTCTATGACTGCACACCTTTTTATGGTCTTTCGTGTTATGTATAAGACATCAAATTTATGGAGTAGAAAAAGCCACATACTCATTCTTCCTACTAAAGATGGAGCTATCTAAAGATATATTAAAGGATAATACTTTGATACTGCCTGTATTGTATATGAATGGAAATAATGCCTCAGTTTCTTCGAAGCCTATACCATTTTTAAACAAATCTTTTCAACTTCCACATATTTGGCCTCATAAGGAAGAAACTTTGTGATAAAGTAGTAAATCACGAACTCAACACTAAATTCATCCTCTTATACTACCATGGCTCCCACTGAGCTTTCTTCAATAGATAGATAGAGAATTAATTGCTTCTCATGTCTTAGTGGTTGCAAAACTAGTAAATTTATTTAGTATTTCCTAATGGTGTCGAAAGCCTTTTGACAGTCATCATTCCACTTGATCGGTTAGTTTTTTCTTAGAAGCTTGAAAATAGGCTCATATATGGTTGTGAGCTTGGCTATGAATCTGCTTGTATAGTGAATTCTTCCTAGAAATCCCTTTATCTCTTTCTTTTTCCTTAGAACCAGCATCTCTCTAATATCATTGACTTTATCAGGGTATACCTTAAACATCTTTGACTCATTATATGCCCTAAGAGCTTACCTAAAGTTACCTTGAAGACACTTTTTTTGTTCAAATATAGATTGTATTTATTGATCCACTGAAAAAACTTTTATAGTGCTTCAACATGTCCTTCCCTAGTAGTAAATTTGATTATCATCTCATTTATGTAATCCTCTAGTTCCTTAAAAAAAAGATTATCCAAAATCTTTGTGGCTATCCTATAATAAGTAGATTTAGCTTTATTTAATCCAAAAAGCATGACTCTATAGTAGAAATTTCCCCATTTAGTGATGAAGGTAGTCTTTATCTTATTTGCCATCTTGTTTAAAATATGATTGTAATTGAAATATCCATTAACAAAGCTATACATCTTATAAATCATTGCACGATGAAATAAAACATCTATATGTGGCAATGGAAAATCATCTTTTGGGCAAGCCTTATTTGGGTCCTTGTAATTTATATACATTATAACTCTACCATCTTTCTTACTAATAGGTACCATGTTAGGTAACTAGGTTAGATACTCTACATCCTTTAAGAACTTGGTTTCGATTTGTTTGTATACCTCTTTATTTATTTTCATTGTCTATTCTAGCCTCGTTCTCCTTAGCTTCTATTTCATTGATTTTGCATTTGGGTATATATAAATGGCATGTTTAGCTATCTTCCTATCAACCCTAGGCATATCCTTGTAGATCCAGGTAAAGACTATTTCTTATTTTTTCAATATTCTTCCAAATTTTATCCATTCTTCTGGAGTTACAATTAAAATTTCTTTAGGATTTTTAGTGGTACCGAGATTAAATAATGTAGTATTGATTAAATTAATGTCAAACATATTATATGTGTCATGATTATCATCATGCATGATGCAATTATATGAGACATTATAAAAACAAGCAAAATTATTCATCTTATTAACAAAAGAATTAGAAATATTGTCTTTAAAAAGTTTAGGTACATATAAAATTTCAAAAAAATCTTCTAAAGAGTTGCTTTCATCTATTTTCTTCTTTCCCTTGTCATAAAGCATGCTATTGGTTAGAATTTCTTCCTTGGGTTCAATCTTTAGGTTGATTAAATTATGCATGACCTCTTCATCCCAAAAATCTAAGGCAGTATTCACTTCTCCTATAGCCCAATCAAACACATCACTAAAAATCTCAAACTTAGGTTTGACCTTCCCTTTTATAATGGTAGGCTCTAACTCTCTATAGATATTCCCTTCAGCTAGAATAAAACTCTCATCCAATGGTGGGATACCTTTTCTTGTCTTCTTTTAGGGAAACCTTGGTTTTATAAGCTATAATTATCCATGTTTTGACCTTCCCTTAAAAGTGCCATAAACTTGCCTCTTAGTTTTGTCGTAGGCCATAATGGTGAGTTTAGATTGGGAGATCATCAAGTTTTTAATTCCATATATAGCTATAGCTTTAAGGGGGCACACATTAATTAATAAACCATCATCAAGCATCAAACAAGCTATGTACTTCCCATTAACCTCTACTTTGATGTATAAAGGATGATTATGATGATATCCTTATGGTGAGAGATATGTATCATAGAATTTGACTACCTCTTTTCCTTCCCTTTTTTCTACCTCTAATAGTTGAGATGGAGATATACTATTGAAATAGTTGCTGCACATAAACCCTCAACCACTTTCTATCAGTGTGAAGGAGATTGCCATAGCATATCCAAGATTAAAATCTGTGTGGGACTTTTCTTTAGCTTTTTCATTACTGTATTATCCTCTTTCTTTGTAATAAAGGGAATTGGCTTTTTTCTACTTCTAGGACTACTTAATCACTTCAAGTTACTACTTTAGCTTATACTCCCTCATCTAGCTTCTGCTTAGAATATTAATTAAGCCATAAGTCTTTGACCTATTCTTCTAACTCTTTTTCACTATCAGTAACCCATATGTCTATCACATAAATAAAACCTTGTCCTAATTTTGCCATTTTCTCTATTGCTAAATAGTTGTTTATGTACAAATCCCGTAGCATGTACCACTTTGACAGCCCTGAATTGCCATATTGACAAGTGGAGGAACATTCAAATAGGTGCCTTGACTTTTTTTATCTCTTTTTAGATTAGGAATCTACTTTAAGTCAATTAGATTTGAAATTTTAACCCTCAAAGTGTAGTTGTTATTTATGTTATAACCTGTGTGCTAATGATAATGATAGTATAAGTCTGACCTATAGTTAGGCTATCCTTAATTTCTAGTAGGCCATGATAGAAGAGGTTGAATCTTTCTTTCATTTAGAAATCATTTTAAGCACTAGAATCGTGGTTTTCTTATATTGGAGTAGTATCTTAAAGTGGCAGCTAGTTTAGCTCTCTTGTTGGCCCCTATATGCCTCTATTGTTTAAATTGCTTCAATTGTTGAAACTACCTAAGTTTTTTTTTCTATTTAGCATGTTTTTCTTTTAAATCAGTGGTTATATCCTTCAACAATTCTCAATCCTTGATCCCTTTGGCTTTTAATCCTCCTTTAGGTATGGACTAGCATTTTTTATGAACATACAAATCTAGTCTGATGTCTCTAGCTTTCTCCTAATCTCTAAAACATTATACCTCCATCTCAATAAGTACAGTATGAAATTCTCATTAGGTTTTTGCTTAAACAACTTTAGGTCATTCATTGTGACCTCCATATTAGTGTTGTAGTCATAGTGGCTAATGAAAGCATTAATCACTTTCTCTTAATGTTCTTTAACCTCTTTCTCTAGCCCGTGATACCATTCAAAGGCTTTTCCTTGTGGTAAGGCTAAAGTGAGCTATTTTTTGTTTAGTGCTGAGCTTTGTACCCTACATGACTATAACATGCTACTTAACATATGCTCTTGTGTTAATAATCCCATTAAACTTTGGCAACTCCAGCATTTTGAATTTAAAGGGTAGCAACTCCTCAAATTTTAAACTGAGTTCATTCAAGTCCAATCCTTTTCCTAAAGTGATAAGCCTAGCCATCACCTCTATTTTGCTTCTAGCATATTCATGGTAGCATTTTCAACTTTTTTAGTGACACCCCTCTTCTCAGCTTCCTCATTAAAAGAAGTCAAACTCTAAATCGAAAAATGAGGCTTTTTTTGCCTTTTCTCTTAAGTTTCTAGCATTCATTTTTATACCAATTCCCCCAGTTGCAATAGTTACTCTACTAGTAGGTGTGGCCACTAGTGCATCAGTAGGAGTTAGTGAATCAGAAGTAGGTACAACCCTAGCTATCACCCTTATGACCATAGACATCATCGTCCTATAAAATTCTTCAAAATTTTGACCCATTTTTGCTATGAAGTCTTTAGAAAAAGAGCTATATTCTCATTTTCCAGCCATATCTATTAGGTTGCATATGATTGGGGTGATCTCTGGTCGAGTTGTTCTTTCATCTAACCAGCATACCTAAGAGGCTTAAGGATCTATGATGGCTACAAAGAGGGTTATAAATGAAGAATAAAATGCAAAAATGCATAAGGATGCATGAAATGCATATGCATGTTAATGTGTACAACAACAAATAAAAGTAAAAGCCTTCCACCCTTATCACTTCCCACACACAAGGTTAATGTGTTCTTTCTCAAGAGGGCTTACCTATAGGACATCAGAGGCCCCTAACAAATTGGAATAATGACAAATAGATAGCTTAACATTATTTCTCTCATATTTAAAAGAATGCATGAAGGTATTTAGCCTACATATGTTGGATATGTTCAATCAGATTGAAATACAGAGTCTAACCTATTTTAGTTAAAAAGGCCTAATGGGTTCAACAACATTTCAGGATAGCTGAGCCATATTTTACATATATTAGCCCACATAGCACATAATGTATCATTAACTAAGAAACGTAGGAGAAGTAGCTATTGGTCATTACATGGGCTTACGGTTAGGTTACAAAAGTTATGGTGATCTAAGCATAGTTCATCCATAATAGGTCTATCTAGTCATGTGCATACAATCAATTAGTTCACCTTTTAACATACCTTATAGGCATAAGGCTTGAATTTGATGCCACCTCTAAAAATCCCCTAAATTGAATGAAAATGGGTTTAGACCTTGAAATTACATCAGGGTATAAAAAGATACCTAACTTATTCTAAAGCTCTAGCATGTAATGTAATTTTAGAAGAAAGATAGTATTATAAATTCATAGCACAAAATTCTATATTAATTTGAGGTACTTTTTGAGTATGGTCTCATGGTGTCCCCAATGGAGTCACCACTATTTGCATCCCTTAAATGCCTAGGCCTATCAAATTGAAACAACCAAAGACTCAACCTAAATCGCATGTTAAAAGACAAGAAGGAAATTAAATGAATCTCAAGTCATTTTTATTTAATAAGCCTAGAAAGAGCTAGTTAGGCACCACAAGGTAAGAGTCGCCATCTAACTAGAGTTAGGAAATACCTCATAGGGCCAAAACTAGAGTAGTTTAGAACCCTACTCCTATTTGTACCCCAAGTTAATATTGAATTTAAAATTAAATTTATAATTTTATCATTTTTCTTAAGCAAGTTTTAAAATTAAAATAAAACATTCAGTCACATAAAGAAATCATACATATTTATAAGCACAAAGGGAATACATGAAATTAGAGAATATCATATATCAAACTGGGTAATTGATTTTGTTTAGAACTTTGGTTTTCCCATTCCAATTTATGAAAACAAATATTATTCTTGTGAATTTTATTATAGAAAAATCAAAAACTGATTTTATTAGGAAAACACCAATTGATTAGGTATAAAACAATTTGGTTATTTTTCATAATGTGTAAAACCATTTTCTACCTCTTATGACATTCATGAAAAATATAGGAAAATAATGCAAATAAAATAAATTACATGGAAATTACCTAAAATACATTCTAACTAAAAAGGAAACAAAAATTATAAGGAAATTGCCTAAAATACATTATAACCAAATAAAAATAAAATTACACTAAAATTACCTAAAATACTATCTAACCAAATAAAAATATATAAAACAAAAGGAGAAAATTAAGAAGAAAATAAAGGCTACACAAAAGTAAATAAATAGAAACAAAATAATAAAATAAAACGTGAAAAATAATAAAGTGTTAACTTCACCAGATGCTTGATAGAAGAGAAAAGATAGGTTAAATAAATTACTAGCAAATCTCAAATAACTTGAATCACAACAAAAACATAATGTTAGTATGAAGTGAATAAAGGAATTAACAAAATGAGTAAATAAAAGGATATAAAATAGACAGTTAAATAAATAACAAATAACATATGGATTAAATAATCACATTTAAATAGTAAATGATGAAATAAAGAATGAAAAATAATGAACATAATATTAATAATGGATAAATAAAATAAGGGTAACCTAACTAACTGGTAGATGAGTACCTAAATAAAATAAGCTTACTAGATTTACTTAGTAAATGGGCAACAAAGAAAATAAAATAAAAGAGGCACCACATTTAATGAGCAGATGAATTAAAAATAAAAGAAGAAAGAAGAGAATTGGTCTTCTAACTATGTATGATTGCCTTTAGAAGCGATCTTTAATTAACTTGAGAGAAAGAGAGGAAGTAGTTTTGAAAAAATCTTTTAAAATCTAAAAAATAGTGTTTTGAATGTGTTTTATGGGTTTTTAGGTGTGCACTTAACAAGAAAAGTCGACCCCTTGGAATGACATAGGGTTCACCTTTTATACACAAAGATCAAGGTGGCAAACAACCATTTTGGGGTAAGGGAAAACGGGCATTTACCTACAAACAACCATTCGCATTGGTCAAATGGTCATTTACTTGAATAGGAGTCCTACCTAAATTTTCCTTTCTGGTAAAATGATGCCATTTAGTTGAGGTAAAATGGCCATTTTAGGAAAACTTGGAATGACCATTTTGCCCTATAAAACAACCATTTTGGGAAAGCATAAAATGGTTGTTTTAAGGGCAAAATTACATAGTTTTGCCCTTAGTGGCCCAAATCTTGTAAAATGCAATTTTTTTTAATTATTAAACATTATCCCTTTTTCAAGCACTCTATACCATGAGTGCTTCACCCCACCCCATACCCCCCCCACCCCACAGGTGACAGTGTTTTGAAATTTGCACGAGTAAACAAAAATGCTTAAAAGCTAAACAAGATAATAAAAATTTTTATAAATAAATCATCAATTTTTAAGTTAACAATATTATTTATT
>CANXYI012130367.1:0-7500 GCA_948208565.1 Hura crepitans
ATTTTTCTTTACATTACCATCAGAAATGATAACAATATTTTAAAGTGAACAAATCATCAAAAACAAAAGTAAAATAAATCTAAATAAAACAACAATAGTAAATAATAATATTAAGAAAATCTTGATTGATTAATCATTAAGATATAAATTTAATTAATTTTAAATACCTAAATTAGTATCTTTATACACAAAATTTGTTATGAAACTATAACCTTATAGTAACTTCTTTTAAAGGAGTTTATATCATATCACCACAATACAAAAATAAACTGTAATATATTTAGTAATCTTATTATAAGTTTTCTATTGTAGAATATTTATACTTGGAGTATTTATGATCAATTTGCATGTTTTAAAATTATTTGCATTAAATCCATATGTTTTGAAAAAAAATTACATTTTTTAGGAATTACTGAAGGGATAATTTTTAGATATTAGATGCACCTGCTTATCTTTCTTATTTGAGCCATTATTACCAGAGTTGAGAATATTTTTCTCATGGAAGAAAAAGTCATATTAGAGAGTGTGGGAGGAGATTTACAACCAAAACAACTATCACATTTGGTTAACTTTTCGTGATTCGGTTAAGATTTGAGTTAATAGAGAGAAATTAAGAGAAATTTTACAAGACATGGAGGAAATTAGAAAGCAACTGACAAAAGTATTGGAGTTGGCCAACTAAGGTTTATCATCAATCTTGATTGAAAATGCTCAATTTCTTCTCATAAGGTATCCTCAGAATAATACTACTGAAGAATATAGTTGAAAGAAGTTTGGAATGCCTTACCTATCCCGATTACCTATGTGGCAAAAGTCAAATTCACAAGATGTCTTCTTTGAATAATCTAGTGACTGAATAGGCTTTGTTGGTTAAGCTAATAAAAAGAAAAAGATAATAAATGAGTTAAATTTAATCCTAATGCCGTGTGTTGAATTATTTCCCTTGGTAATGAGAAAAGGGTTTAATTTCTCTATCACTAGTATGCCTTTTAAAATCTCCATATGCTATAAGGTATGATATAAATGCCAAATGTGAATATCATGCTAGAGCTATAAGACATATCATTGAAAGCTACATAGCATTTAAGAGAAAAGTTAAAAATCTTTTGGATGCAGGATGGCTAAAATTTGATACAAGCCCATCAATTTTAATAAAAAGAGGCTAGCAATGAATAAGATTGGCAAGTGACATTCAATGATTTAGAGGTAATACTATTGATCTTTAGTTATTCCATTTAGAAATAACTCATCAGTGTAATCTCTTAGGGTTGTGCACAATATCCAAATGAAATAATTGTACTGAGCTTTATTTTCTAAGAATGCTAGTTAAGTTAATGACATATATATGTTTGTCTACATTAGTCCATTTTTCTTAAACCCACCTATCCTAGACTATGATATATTTCCATTATAATTCTCAAATCCAATATTCTACATACACTATACATGTTCAAAAATAATAATAATAATAATAATAATAATAACAATAATAATAATAACAGAAAAAGAGAAGAAAGATAATCATCTGCTCATAGAAATTGGTAACAACCCTTAAGAAAAAATGGGGGATTCAATGTATATAATGATGTAATCATGAAAATAAAGATCGATCAAGGAAAGATCACATGAAGTAGCTAGAAATAATGACACGCTATATAAGAGTTCTCAACTATCACATCATTTATGAAATATGGTTATAGATTTGAGGAATCTGATAAGGAGATTCAAGATTAAGAACTACAAGAGTGTTAATAGCAGTTGGTAAAAATCTAAAGGCAATTATGAGAAAAGGTGAAAAGAAAAATGAAATGATAGTTGCAAAATCCTCATGATTCATGAAAGCATTAGTCAAGTCAACCATTGGTGCAAAACACAAAAGAAAATTTAGAGCACATATGAAGGGGAGAAGTATTAGCCTAGTTCACATATATGTGTCAAAAGAAAGCAAGCTAATTAAGATGACACAACAAGTGATCTTAGCACATGAGAGGTATCTTTAAAAGAAAAGAAGAGAAAAAAGAGGCAACCAGATTTGATTAAAGTTCAAATGCCTAAATAGAGAAGATCAAATTTACCACTTCTTATTTATGAAAATGGAAGAAAGCATGTTTCAAAAAAAAGGATAGAGAGAAGAAGTAGCATATCTTCATTGAATCCAAAAGAAAAAAAACAAAAAAAAAGCAAAAATTATGAAAATAACCCATCTCTTAAAAGAAATGGATGAGGTATGTCATAAAAAGTTCTATCTTATTTTCATTCCTTTTTTGGTTACCCTTATTCATAAAAAATATACCCTTAAATAAAAAAAGGGGAACCTTACTAGGTCGATCAATGAAGAGAATAAATTAAGGCATCTTTGAGGAATTAAGAAAAAATAGTGGGTCAGAAAATTTCGAAGGACTGGTTAACCATAAGAATGTTATTGAAGCATTATCAGGAAAAGTTGAAGAAATTATTAAGATATAAATCATACGATTTTTTGAAGTATGAAAAGGATTTTGTGCTACAAGTGGCAAGTTATCAAAATTATGAGCGAAGAGTCTAAATGGACAAGGTGATACTTCTCTTGAAAGAAAGAAGAAATGAAAAAAAGAAAAGTGAGATAAAAATGAAAAAAGGATAAAGTTTGATGTTTATAAAGAAAATAAGGGTTGGTCATTAAAGAGAATGTATCCGAGATAATGAACAGATACAAGGACTTTGGAGATAGTCAAATTACAAACCAATCATCAAATGCTTAGGGAATAAAGAGCTGAAGCTTGTTCTCATTTGATTAAGGATATTTAAACAGGGTAAAATACGAAATAAGTGTTCAAAATTGGCTTTGTAAAAAAATGAAAAAAAGGATGGAAAATTCTTAGCTAAAATTCATTCCCCAAAATGAGAAACCAGGACATAACTAGCCATGATAATGAATAAAGAAAAATTACAAATCCGAGGAAAATTTAAATGTCTGGGATATTCCAACAAGATATAATTCAGAGGATGATCAGATAAAAATGGCAACATAATTTGATATATTCAAACTATTATTATTATTATTATTATTATTATTATTATTATTATTATTATTATCATCATCATCATCATCATCATCATCATCATCATCATCATCATCATCATTATCATCATCATCATCATCATCATCATCATTGAACATGTTTTTCTAAATAGTTATGTCTCTCTAAATAACCTCTAAAACATAAAAACCCTCAAGCCAAAACCTCTGTAATCAAATCCCCTTAAACCCTATAATTAAATCCCTTTAAATGTCTTTTATATACCTTTCTATATATCATTTCTCTTATATATATTAAAATACCTAATTTCCCATCAAACCTTTCCCACATTACACTTCACCACAATAACTCTTTATGCATTTACATGATGAGTTATTTCTAAAAGAGATAGATTAAAGAGCAAGAGTAGATATCTGTGAATGTATATGCATAATGATAAGGCTTATGCTTGGGATTGATATGTATTAAATCTCAAATTCTGATCCATTTAGCTTTCGACCAATAGGAGGAATTTACAATCAAGTATAATTAAAATGGAAGTTTTAGGTATTTGTCTGATTAATAAAATTACTCCTTCAAAAAGAGTTAGTTTTGAGGTCATCACACTTTTGGCAGGTGAAAATTCAACGTTGGCCATTCAAACTATTTTTTGAAATTATACCTCAATGCAAAATGTGATTAGGGATAAATAGTCATTAAAGCACTAGAGATTGTCCATTTTACACATAAAAATGGTACTCGAACACTAGACTCATCAATGAGGGGGATATTATATATGTTCAAAATAACAATGAAAGAAGCAAGTGGTAAGTTTCAAATAAAAAAAAACTCTAAGGGAGATTCTATTAGCAATACAAGTTTCTTACATTTTTGATAAATAAAAGGACTGATGCTACAAAACTTGGTTAGCTTTAATTCTAGTGATTATAAAATCTTTATTTAATTAGTTAGTCCTATATTAAAGATGGTTAGAGGGTAAAGGCAAAAATGTTAGTGTAAAATAGAGGAGAAGAATAAGATTCTCTTAGAAATAAGGAGCGAATTCTATTGCATATGGTAATTAGAAAGCAAAAATTGTTATTATTTACATAGCTTCAATAATAATTTATGCATATTAGACATGAAAGGATGAAACTAACAAGCAAGTGGAATTGAGAAAAAAAATAGAGATTTAAAAATAGAGCAAATATAAGGATAAGAATGAATGTGAAGGATGAAAGGAATGCAAAATCTAGAACCACAACTTAACAAAAGAGGGAGTGCTAGTGGTTGTAACAGTTTAGCTTTAAAATCAAAAAGAGCTCAAATCGTCATCTTTCTTTAATGCTTTTAGTAATAAAAAAATGGAATGGGAGAGGAATAAAAGAGGAAGAAAAGGTGGAAGAAAGATGACCGCAATGGAATAAGAGAAGAATTCCAAGAAGCAACATCATAATACGAACACAAAAGACAATGAAGGTGATAAAATATAGAATTAGGGGTATTTGATTTCTCATGGCTCAAAGAAAGTATGATCCCCAGTCAAAAGAATAGAGTTATAAGGAAAAAGGTGCTTAAGACTTAAAAGGTCATGTAAAATAAATAGAGCTTCTATCATATTAATAGTAGGGAATAAGAATGAAATTAGAAAATGATGGAATGACAAATACTTAGATCATCAGAAAAAAAACTCACATGGCTAAGATTATTCCTAGTAAATAGCATAAAAAAACCTAAGGATGTATCAAGCTAAAGAAATCAAAGAGGATTATATATAGACATTAAAATGAAAAAGCTATTTTTTTCAATTTAAGGAATTGTCCAAGTATACTTTACTACATATTGGGAGGCTTAAAAAATGGTTGAGACCAAATCTAAGATGATAAGTATGATATAAGCAGAAAATTAAGGCTAATGATTAAAAAAAAAAGAGAAAGGAAAAAGAGTTAAAGTAGTTAAAAGGATCTATGTGAAAATTACAAGTTATAGGGTATCAAGATAAAAAAAATGTGGGTATGCAAGAATAAGTCGAATGGAAAGAAGTTTGTGTCATTCATTAATGTCTATTAGTTATCCTTTTCAATAATTGTCCATAAAGAAGTTTCTTTTGCAAATACATCACAAGTTTCAAATACATCTTGCATTTTATTTTGATAATAGAAACTTATCAATCGCATTGGAATAAATAGGTTCTATTAAAAACTTTACATTTATTGCGTAATTTTTACAACCTATATTGGTAATCGACATAAGAGGCCAATTTACCATTGTTATCAAATGAATAAAAAAAAATTTCCCATTTACACATAAAATAATTTCTATCAAATTACAAATTGCATTGTATGTTTTCCTACTTTTTCTTTCTAGAAGAATTAAAACTAAAAAATAACTGATATTAAAATTAGCAAAAAAGTAGTTAATACTGATTCATTTTACATTAAAAGCTTAAACTTTTGTGAGATTTTAAGAATGCAAAATTCAGAGAATCCATAAATCAAATAGTTTTCCTAAAAAAAAGAAACAAGTTCATAACTACATTATAAAGCTATAATTAAACAAATTTATCAAATTAATAAAATTCAAAGATTTTAAAACTTTCAAGAATTGAGGAGCCTATGTCAAGTTTGTGACTCCATCAATGATTGCAAGAAATATTAAACTTTTAATGGTAAAATAGTCAATTGTGATTTTCTATTATTGTTAAAGTTTATTTGAAATAATCAAGTATACAAAAAAAAAAAAAAGGAAGTCAGTCATAATTTATTAGAATGTTAAAAAAAAGAAAGTAGTAAGGAAAAATTTACTTTCATTTAAAGCTGGCAAGTGTCAACAACATTATTAAGATTTAACAAGCATAAATCTCTAATAAGAGAAATAATCAGCTATAACTTAATTTAATAACAAAAAACTCATCAGTTTTGATAAACTTTAATGAAAAACTCCTTTTAAAAAATAATTAAAATTTTAAAATAACATAAAAACCACAATTTTACAACCAAGTGTTCTATCACAAAAAATCTCATTTTAACATTTACAATTGGTTATGCACGATTCTCTCTTTTCTTGCAATTTTTACTACTAAAGAAAAGGGGGGCTAAGTTTAGATGATGAATTATAAGGTTATATCATAACATGTTGCATCAACATTTAAAGGCAAAATGAATATGTTACATAAAAAAATATAATAATAATTAAAAAAAATATTGAATAGAATAACAAAGCCCAAGTAAATTTAGCAAACAATGAATCTATGGAATTTTTTTAGTCAAAATGACAATCGATAAAAAAAAGGTTACCCCTTTCCTAAATATGGATGGAAAAGTTTGTATAGGAATAAATGTAAAGAATTATATATAAGAGGAAATTTCCTCAAAGGAACCATGAATGGCTTGATAGGATCAAACTCAATAAATAATGCTCTTCATGTTAGTTGACAGCTAAAAAAAGAGAAGGTTACTCCCTTTTAGATAAAGATGAAAAAGTTTGTATATGAATACATGTAAAGAATTATATATAAGGGAAAATTTCTTTAAAAGTCCCTTAAATGGCTTAATAAGATAAAGCTAAACAAATAACCATGTTTTATTAGTTATCAAAATCTTTTCCTTGAAATACCCTTTGTTGACAACTAAAAAAGAGAAGGTTACCCATTTTTAGATAAGGATGGAAAAGTTTGTATAGGAAAGCATGTGAAGGATTATATATGGTGAAAAATCATCTCGAAAAGTGCTTTAGATGGCTTAATAGGACATCATAAATTATCTTTTGTAACCTATTTGCTGTCATAAATTTTGTCACATTATTGAGATTTTTTCTAGCTTGTTTCATCATTTTACCTTCATCTTGTTATCACTCACACTTTATTGCCAATATATAAGATGAACCGACCCTTCTCACTAAGCAAACAAAAGAAAAAAAGAAGTTATACATATTAGCATGACAAGATAGGTAAATAAAGAGAATCAGTTAACGCTAAAGCTAACCAAAGATAATCAATTAAAGCCGGTGTTTATATAAAACTTAAAAAAATAAGGAGGTTTTTGGCATTCTCCAACAAAATAATAATTAGGCATGTTTGATAAGCCTTGGCAAAAAATATGAAAATTTTTAAAATAAGAGGCATTGTCAAGAATTTGAAAGTCATAAAGAATGTAATCAGTTATGAATTATCTCTATTGCCAAGATTTTAATATCAGCAAGAAGCAAAAATAAAACACAAAAGTAGATGGGAATAGTCAATTTTGACTACTTTTATTGCAAAATCAGTAATAGCAAAATTAATGATGTCATAAAAATAAATTTCAGTAGAATAAGATAGTTAGTAATGACACTTGCTTATCAAGAAAAAGGTTGTCAGCATTGACATAATCTTTCTAATTAAGAATATTAAAACATTATTCTTGAGATAAAAATTCTACAGACTAATCTAAGAGAAAATGACTTATTAGTATCATCTAGAGCAAAAGAAAGTATATTTATCCCCATGTCAAAGAAAGACTAG
>CANXYI012130469.1:0-12251 GCA_948208565.1 Hura crepitans
GGCTCTTAAAATATGCTAAGGACATGTATAAGACAAAAACTACCAGATGGAAAAAACTTCAAGCAGGGCTCAACTATGACATCAGGCTATATGTTGCTGGCCTCAGGATTTAAGAGTTTTCTAAGTTAAATTTGGTGGCCTTTAAGATTAAAGAGATCAATAAAATAAGCTAAATGTGGAAGAACAGGGATTAGAAGAAAAGAGTTTAGGGTTAGAGTAGTGCTTCCTTTATTGCTAACAAGAAGTAGAAGGGAATAGCCATTTAGATTTAGACATAGGGATAGAGTCAGAGGACTGTTCCAAAAGCTTTCTTCAAGTACAAGCCACCTATGAGAGATCACAGGATTGCATCTATGGCTAGCAACCTAGGATTTACTACTAAAGGCATATCGATGCAACCTTGTGAGTATTATGGTAGGTGCCATGGTGGAGTGTGTTAGGGTAAGATTGGTGGTACTTCAAGTGTAGAGCAATATATTATAGACTTAAAGATTGTCTTAAGATGATTAAGGAGGAAGAGAAACAATAGACACATGGGACTATAGTCACTACACTTATTGGCAAAAGGCTTGGGAGATAGGAGACTAATCGAGCACTACAGTGAGCCATTTCTGAGATTGTGTAGAGGCCAGAGGCTTGAGCTTTAACTTACTAATATGCCATCTGAGCCTGTGAGGAGGAGATGCACATGATGTTATTATTAGTACATTTTCTCTTTTTGATTCCTCTGTGCATGCAGTGATTGATCCGGGTTCTACTCATTCATCTACTTTTACTAATTTGATTCATAAGTGGACCTTAGAACTTAAACACTTTAAGCATGATATTTAAGCAACCAATCCTTTAAGCCATCGTGTGATAGTCAACATAGTGTTTAAGAGTTGTCCTTTAAAATACCATGAGTATGAATTTAAGGCTAATTTCATTGAGCTTCCATTTGATGAGTTTGATGTGATATTTGGTATGGATTGGTTGTATAAACATTAAGTTATGTTTGATTGTAAGCTTAAAAGAGTTGCTCTTAAGGCTTCTGATAGTGATGAGGATGTGATCATTGTGGGTGAGAGGTTAGATTTCCTCTCTAATATGATATCAACTGTTGTAACTAAAAAGCTAGTGAGAAAAAGATGTTAAGCCTACTTGGCTCATGTGAAGGATGTTAGTAAAGTGGAACCTAGAGTTGAGGATGTATGTGTATGAGTTTTGGGATGTATTTCCTAAAGAATTACCCAGAGTACCGCCTGAGAGAGGTTTAGTTTAGTATTAAGGTTGTGCCTGGTGCTACACCTGTGTCTATAACACCTTATAAAATGGCACCTACTGAGTTAAAGGAGTTAAGGGTTCAGTTATAGGAACTCTTAGATAAGGGTTTCATACGTCCTAGTATCTCCTTTGGGAGAACCAATTATGTTTGCAAAGAAGAGGGATGGGAGTATGAGATTGTGTATTGATTATAGGCAATTGAATAAGTTAATAGTGAAGAATAAGTATCCTCTCCTTAGGATAAATAATTTATTTAACCAGTTAAAGGGAACAAGAGTGTTTTCTAAGATTTATTTCGGGTCCGAGTACTACCAGTTGAAAGTGAAAGATAATGATGTGCATAAGATGCTTTTAGGACTAGATATAGGCATTATGAGTTTTAGGTGATACATTTTGATTGACTAATACACCTATTACATTCATAGACCTTATGATTCGAGTCTTTCATTGATGATATTTTGGTATTCTCTAAGACTAAGGAAGATCATGATAGGCATCTGAGGTCAGTGTTACAAAAGTAGAGGGAAAAACAAATGTATGCTAAGTTCAATAAGTGTTATTTTTGGCTTGATGAGGCAGAATTTCATGGCCATATAATGGACCCTAAAAAGGTAGAAGTGGCAATGACTTAGAAACCACCTAGGAATGCTATTAAAATTAGGAGTTTTTTGAGTTTGGTTGGGTACTATTGACATCATGCCCCGACTTTTGGTCTAATTTTTCATAAGATTAGAATAGGAATTAGAAAAAAAGTGAGGAGTGAAATGCATGTACAGATCGAGTAGAGTCAGTTGGCATGAACGACAGAGCGAAAAATGACTAAAGGGTAAAATAGTAATTATGTTGAAAGGCTAAGAGTAAAATGGAAATTTCACTATTCATGGTTAAAAAGATGAGAGACACATAAGAGTAATGAGGAAGTGACATGTGGCATGGTAATGATGAGAAAATGTGAGAAAATTAAGGTTCAGGAGTAGGCTTCGGTGAATAGCGACAATTGGGCCATGAATAGTGTTCCTAGGTCAAATAGGGTTAACCTAACCAAAAATTTATATTAATTATGAAATACATTATAGTGAAATTTGATGAGCATTCGAGTTCATATAACGGGTTAAAAATCGAAAACAAAACCTAGAGTTACGACATAATATGAATAGTAAACCATTCAAAGCTGAATAAAAAAATTCAGAAATGAGCTTAAAAAATTTCAAAAGTGGAATGCCCTATTAATAAAAAATTCTAAGGAATCTAAAAATCACAGTTTTAGAATTTTCTAAACATGGGAGTTATTAGAAAAAAATTAGGAAAATAAATTCACTTTAATGTGTATGTTTAAGGAAAAATGGTGGAATATTAGTGTAGGGAGCATTCTTAGCCATTGGATCAAGTAGTGGCATGATAAATCCTAGCCCAAGTGTAACCCCTCAATTATTGACATAGAAATGATTAAAAGATATTTTAAAACTAATTACACATGGAAACCATCTAACCATCCAAGTGTAATGTTTTATTTTTAATCTCAGCCATTGGATCAAGGTATATATATATAAATAATATAAAATAATGTAGATTTTTAGGCAACCTTCTCCTTAAATCCCTACCCATGGCCAAAATACAAATCTATTTTCCCCACCGTATTTTCCACCCTACAGTACTAGGTAGACACAAAAAATCATATAAGAAAGATTACTTTCTTTATCTAGTGCTATTATTCTTCAAAATTTTATGGAAAGAAATGAAATATGAAGGAAGAAAAAATATGAAAGAAGGGCATTTGGGGTTATGCAAAAAGTGGTAAGTTAGTTTTTAAATTGAGTAATTTATTTAATCAAGTTAGAATTATAAATGATTAGTTGATCATTAAGCTAAAAAAGAGTCATTATGTGATTAATGTTATTCTTAATAGAATTATGTGAGAAAATCAATTATGGACATGGTGAGAATTGTGAGATGGGATGATGAAGAAGTGGAATTGAAGAAGAGAGAAGAAAGCTTAAATGGATTTAAGCTTGAAAGGTATGTGTATTCATTACTTATGAAGTTTTAAGTTGATGTATATTGTGGAATTTGCTTAAATTGCTTAATTCTAAGTGTTCTTATTAAAATAAACACATGGACTCATGAACATAATTTATGAAATGATGTTAGAATAGTTGAAATCATAAAATTTATAGATGTAGCGTGAGCTTTTCAAAGGGCCAAAATATATCATTAAAAATAATACCTAATATTTACATGTTAACATATGTATTAAAGTTAATAAATATATTAGGACATACACATAAAAATGAATAACCAAATAATTAAAATAGACATTTTTAGATTAAAACCTAAGGGAGCCCAAATTATGTGTAGGTATGTATGAATGAAATACATGTAATTAGGTTATGTGGGTAACTAACTTATGGTTGGAATATGAACTAGATTGAGAAGAAACATGTAAGTGTGATAGAACTTAATGGCCGAATGTTATATTTTGATTGAAATGTGATTTTGGTCAAGTGTATATAAAGTATATGAAGAAATAATGAAAAGTAAAATGATATGTACACAATAATTAAGGAATTGCATAAAAATTAAATGGAATGTGAGAATATATGTGTAAGTTATGTAATATAGAATTAAAGTAATTAGATAGATGTATAAGTGTGGTGATGTTAAATTAGAAAATAATGCCTATGTTATTTCCACATAAAGCATAAAAGTGAATAAATTAAGGAAAGATCTAGTATGTAGTTAATAACTTGAAATTGACAAGAGATTAAAGGAGTGAATAATATTGAACTCAAGTATGATAATGTAGTAATGTAATGAAACTTATAAATGAGGATATGCAATATGAGTTAAATATAGTTCGATAAAGAGAATGACATAATAGATATGTATGTGAATATATGTGAGAAACATAAAAGTGAATATAACGTTGATGATGCCTAATAACATGAAAAGAAGAATGATCGAGAAATGAAAAACACTAAGAAAGGATAAGGCCTATATGAGTTAGACACTTTGACTGGATATGTTGACCGATCAAATAGGGATTAGTAGCAGCTGCTAGATTTCTTCTATGTTGTATTCATAATGGTGCAGTAGTAGTTAAGGTCCAATAAAACTATTGCACATATTTATAATGCGGGTGCAGCTGTAAGAAGGTGCAACAGGATCACTACACATATGATTGGCTTGTACGCGTAATGTAAGATCCACATGGCCATTGTACCACCTTGGTACAGTAGCAGACAAGGTCTAAGAGGACCACTGCACACATATAAATAAGTATAATGTTGGTGTGACAGTAGGTAAAGTCCAGACTATGAACCACTACACAATTGGTGATCTCCAATTATCTAGTATTAGATTAATGTCTCCTAAATATGGGTTGAATAAGTAAGTAATTGAATTCAATTAAATGATTACTAATAAGAAAACTAAACTTAATAATGAAATTATGGGATAAATAATAAGATTATAATTATATAAATTGAATGCAATGCTATAAATAAGTTAAGATGATAATTAACATGAATATAGTAGCATAAAGTAAATGAAATCAAATTATATGTAGTTACATCATAAATGGGACAATGTGCAAAAACTAAAACATGAGTAGACGTTTTTAAGGGGTGAAATTTCTTTATAAGCTATTGTTTGTGTCCCTTCTTTTCTGAGACTAGTCAAACTGAAACGACTAAAGACTCTAACTAAATCTCACCTCTTGAGTCCCTAAGGATGAGAAGGAAATTAGAAAAATCCTAAGTCATTCCCATTTGATTAGCCTAGAAAGAGTGAGCTGGACATCACAAGGTAGGAGTTGCCACTCTGTTGGAGTTGGGAAGTACCTTGTAGGGCCAAAACTAGAGCGATTCGGAACCCTACTCTTATTTATATCTCAAGTTAATATAGAATTTTAGATTAAAGTTATAATTTTATTCTTTTTCTCAAACAAGTTTTGAAATTAAAATAAAACACTCGATCACATATGGAAATAATAAAACATATATATTTACAGAAGAATATATGAAATTAAAGAAAAATGCATATGAAATTGGGTAATTGATTATTTTGAGAACTTTGGTTTTTGCATTCCAATTTTTAGAAAATCAGTTTTATTATTTGTGACTTTTATTAGGAAAAATCAAAACCTATTTTATTAGAAAAATACTAATTAATTAGGTACAAAATAATTTGATTATTTTTTATAACGTGTAAAAGAATCATTTTTTACCTAAAGAATCATTTTCTACCTATTACAACATTCATGGAACATACAGAGAAATAATACAAATAAAATAAATTACATAGTAATTACCTAAAATACGTTCTAATTGAAAAGGAAATAAAAATTATAAGAAAATTACCTAAAATACATTATAACTGAAAAAATAAAATTACATTGAAATTACCTAAAATACAATCT
Organism: Hura crepitans; assembly: GCA_948208565.1. NCBI lineage: Eukaryota > Viridiplantae > Streptophyta > Magnoliopsida > Malpighiales > Euphorbiaceae > Hura > Hura crepitans. Next base: position 5,681 of record CANXYI012130469.1, read on the forward strand.
AACCAATTATACAAAAATAAAATAATTAGGAAAAAGACAAAGATTAGACAATAGTAAATCAAAGGAAATAAAATAATAAAATAAAGGGTGAAAATTAAAGAGTCGACTTCATCGGATATTGGATAAGAGAGAAAGGACAAGTTAAATAAAACCTAACAGATCTCATATAACTCGCATTACAACAAAAACACAATGTTAGTATGAAGCGAATGATGAAATTGATAGAAAGAATACATAAGAATAAAAAGAACATGAAATAAACAATTAAATAGGCAATAAAAAACTAAGAAATAAAAATAATTGAATAATATATGAAAAGAGAATGAATAATAATTAAATAAAAAATAAAGAAGAATAATATATTAACAATAGATAAATAAGATAAGGGTATTACATCTAACTAGTAGATAAGTACCTAAATAAAATAAAGCTACTACATTCAACTGGTAAATGGGCAACAAATAAAATAAAATAAAAAGACATCATGCCTAACTAGCAGACAAATGTAAAAAAGAAGAAAATAAAGAAGAAGAAAATTTGGTTGACCCATCATGTATAATTGCCTTTAAGAATGATATTTAATTAACTCAAGAATAAAAATGGCAAAGAGTTTTAAAAGAACCTTTAAAAATTAGAAAGACAACATTTAAAAATTAATTTTTTACATTTTTGGGTGCGCACTTATCGAGAAAAGTTGACCCCTTGGACTAGCATGGAGTTTAACTTATATACATGAAATTTGAGACTAAAAATGGCTATTTTAGCCATAGAAAAATAGGCATTTTGGCTAAAACAACCATTTCTCAAAGTGAAATGGCTGTTTTGTGAAAACGGCCATTTTCACTACTAAAATGGCCATTTATTGCAGCCTTTTAGGAGTTTGTGTGGGATTTTGATACGTGAAATGACACCATTTTGAGAAGCTATTTGGCCATTTTTGGTCAAGCCAAACGGCTATTTTGGGTGCCAAAACAATGTCGTTTTGTCCCAAAATAGTAAAAATAATAAAATTTATTTTTAATTGATTTTTTTCAAAAATTTTACTCCATACCACAGGAGGGCTTTGCCCCTCGTACCCCCTTGGCATCAATGTTAGGCATCGGGATCAGGCTGGGTTGTACTGTGAGCTTGTCAGGTTGAATTAGAGTCCATAATCAAAAGTTAACTATTTCTCTCGAGTTTTGTAAAAAGGATCTTAAAATTTTGCAATAGCATTCTTATTTACCAGAATTTTTCTATCTTCATTCATCATTAGGCAATCTGAACACGGGAGCCCTAGAAACCCTGTGCCTATAGCTATAACATTAGAAATGAAGTGAAAGTAATGAAAAGGTTAAGACATATGGATAAAAATGCATAAAAAGTCGAGTGTAAGAAAACAATAACAATTGGGAAAAAATTAAATAACTAGATAAATAAGCCAAAGTAGTTGAGTATGTTTGGTCTAATATTGAAACAAGAATACCTCTATAGGGTATGAAGACATAAGCATAAGTAAGATGAATATAGTAACATTTTTGATACAATTTACAAATAGAAATAAAAGAAAAGTTTGAAATAATGAATTCATAAGTAGTGAATACACTACTGAGCAATCTTGCTTAGCGCATCGATTTTTACTAGTGTGTAGGTTTTAATCAAGGTGGGTGAGGAAGTGAATCGAGTCCTAGTGTACGATGGGAGTCACGAGCTAACAATTTGGTAAGTATATCCATCACAAGCATTCAATTAAGTTTGGCATGTTTGATATAAATAGCTGTGTAGAAAGCATACTTAGAAATAGTAATTCTAGATTATCTGACTAATAACCAAATAAGGTAATAACTTTAATATTGAAGAGTAACTTAAGGATAATTAAGATTAATAATTTGTTGATATACATGATGTTTGAATGTGATACATGTTGGAAGTGTAATAAATAATATGTGAGTTAAATTTAAAATGGTTACAATACGATAATTAAATAAGGATACAAATGATATTATAGAAAGACAGTAATTGAACTGGCCCTCTAATAATAATAAAATTGTTATGGCTATGCACATATAGCTTGATGAAAGTAACAAGTGTAAAATACTTAAAGCAAACCTTAACTAGTATGTAAATTGAAATAGTTAAATAAAGAGTCTACATGAAGTGAATAAGGATAATGATCAATCTGGACATGTGACATCCTGTATCTGAACTGGCTAATGGTTAGGTATACGGGTGTTACAATAGATGTTTTGTGAAACGTTTTTCCTTTATAACATCTCCTTTGACTAATTTATTGTAGAGGAATACTAAGTTTGAGCGGAATGATAAGTGTTAGGCTAGTTTTGAGAAGTTGAAAGAGATATTGACTCAAGCTCTTATTTTTACTCAACTAAAGTTTGGGAAAGATTCTACGGTTTATAGTGATACATCATACAATGGACTTAGGTGTGTGTTGATGTAAGAGAATAAAGTTATAGCTTATGCTTTGAGACATCTTAAGCTTCATGAGAAGAATTACCTTACCTATGACCTTGAGTTAATAGCAATAGTGTTTACCTTAAATATTTAGAGATACTACACTTATAGAGAAAGGAGTTTCATTTATATAGACCATAAGAGCCTAAAGTACTTATACACTCAAAAAGAGCATAACTTAAGGCAAAGGCATTGGATGGAATTGCTTAAGGATTACAACTATGTAATTGACTACCATTCTAGCAAGGCGAATGTGGTAGTTGATGCCTTGAGCTGAAAATCTTTGGTAGGTATGATTATAATGAGATTTAAGATTTCACTTAGTTATGTGTGTTTTTAAAAGTTGATGATGTTATATACTGTTGTGTTCTATTGCTTTAAGGGCATTGAATGTCTATTTTAAGGTTGCTTATGATGGAGCATTTATAGCAGAGATGAGAGTGAAGCTAGATTTGTTCAAACAAGTGAGAGAGGCATAAGAGGAAGATGAGAAACTATATAATATGGTAAGGCTAATCAAGAGGGGAAGCTAACTGAAGATGAGTGAGAGATAGTTAGTTGTTCTATCAAAATAGGCTATGTGTGACAGATGATACTGACTTGAAGAGGTTGATCCTAAGTGAGGCTTGTAATAGGTCATTTGCTATACACCTAGGTAGCATGAAGATATACCAAAATCTAAAAGTCTATTATTAATAGTTTGGTATGAAAAGAGACATAGCAGAATTTTTAACTAAATGTTTGATGTGTCAGTAAGTTCAGGCTGAACACTAGTTTTCTTTAGGTTTGTTGTAACCTTTGGCAATACTTGAATGGAAATGGGATAAGATCACCATAGACTTCCATTAGATCAAAAGAAGAATAATACAGTGGGGTAATAATCAGTAGATTGACTAAGTCAGCTCACTTGCTACTAGTGAGAGCTGACTACTCTTTAGAGAGGTTAGCTGAAATGTATGTGCAAGAGATTGTTAGATTACATGGTGTGCCTACCTCAATTGTGTCTGATAGGGATCTGAGGTTCACCAAACATTTTGAAAGAAATTGCATGAAGCTTTAGGCATAAGGTTGAACTTCTATACGGCTTTTCATCCATAAATAGATGGTTAGTCAAAATGAGTCATACAAGTTCTTGAGTATATGTTGAGAAGTTGTGTCATTGAGTTTGAAGGCATTTGGGACAAGAACTTATTCACTTATGGAATTTACATATAACAATAGCTATTAAGTGAATATCAAGATGGCTCCTTATAAGGCACTTTATGGTAGAAAGTGCAAGACTCCCTTGTGTTGGACTAAGTTAAGTGAGGACAAGGTCTATGGCTAGATTTTATTTAACAAAATGAAGAGAAAGTGAAGGTGATTAAAAATAACTTGAAGATTGCCTTAGATAGATAAAAGTCCTATGTAGATTTAAAGAGAAAAGGCATTGAATACGAGGTTGGGGATAAAGTATTCTTGAAAGTGTCATCTTAGAAGAAAATGCTTTGGTTTGGTAAAAAAAAAGGAAGCTTGGTCCTAGGTTTATTGGTCCATACGAGGTCATTAAACATGTGGGTTCGATTGCTTATCAACTAGCTTTGCCCCTTGAGTTGGAAAAAATATATAATGTATTTCATGTGTCGATATTGAGGAAGTATATATCCAATCTATTTCATGTGATTTAGTGGAATCTGTGGAGCTACAACAATATTTGACTTATAAAGAGGAACTAGTCAAAATCTTAGTGTAAACACTGGGTTTCGAGGGCTCCTGGGTTCGGTTTGTCTAATGATGATAAAAAGGACAAAAATATTAAAAATTGGATTTTTATGTTCAAACCAAAGATCTCAAAGTTTTCTTTAAACATTATCCTTTTAAGTGCCTTTAACCCACCACAGACGCCTAAGGGGGGTGTAGGGGGTGAAGGCCCCCCGTGGTAAGGATTAAAACCTTAAAAAAAACCTGAAAATAGCCGTTTTCAACTTAAAAATGCCATTAGGGTTCGTGTATAAAACCCAATTGGGTCATTTTGAGAGGGGATTGGTCAATTTGTAGAGAGAGAGAGTATTCCAGAGAGAGAAACTGCGGAAAATACACCAAAAAATACAAAAATAATTTTTTACTACATTTTTTTGGGATTTCTTTAAAGATTCAAGTATCGATTTTAGTCCGAGTCGAGATCTTTTTGAAGGCAAATATACCTGTGTATTGACTGTCCTATTTTTCCATTCATTTTTCATTTTTTTCTGCATTTTATCCATCTGCATGTTAGATGTGGTAAATTAATTTGTACATATTTTTGCATTTGTGAGACTGTTTATTTTTCTTTATTTTTTATATGTCTTTGAATTTTGATTTGCATTAAAAATATTATTTTGGGTTGTTTGGGCTGATTTTATTTTTCATTTGGCATTATCCATCTACTAGTTAGATGTGGTAATTTATTTGGGCCAATTTATATTTTTGCGTCTGTCTATTTTATTTAATTTCTGTCTATCTTTGTATTTTTGATTTGCATCAAAAATATTATTTTTGGTTGATTGCATTGATGGTAATTTATTTGTACAATATTTTATATTTTTGATGTCCTTTATTTTTACTTAATTTCTGCCCGATTTTTTATTTTTCATTCGCATGCTAATATATTGTTCATGTGATTGTCTTGTGAGTTATCCTAATTGTTTGGGGCTGATTATTTGTCTATTATTTGTTAGATTATATTTTAGGCCTTCCAAAATGTAATTTTTATTTTTTTTATTTCGGTTAGATTATATTTTAGGTAATTGCCTTGTGTTTTATTTTTTCAGTTGAATTATTTCCCTGTATATTCCATGAATGTTGTAATAAATTAGGAAAATGATTTTTCATGCGAATGAAAAAATAATTAAAATATTTCTATTTAATCAATTGGTATTTTATTAATAAAATCAGGTTTGATTTTTCTTAATAAAAGTCACAATAAAATTATTTCCTAAAAATTGGCATGTGAGAACCAAAGTACTCAAATTAAATCCATTACCCGATTTATGTATGACACCTCCCATTTCACTCCCAAAATATTCAGCAAACACCGAATTAGGTAGAAAAAATGGTTTTACACGTTAAAGAAAAATAATAAATCAAATCATATTTTTACCCAATAAATTGGTGTTTTGCTAATAAAATGAATTCCGATTCTTTCTCAGTAAAGTTTACAACAATAAGCTTTATTTTTCAAATTGACACTTGAGAACTAAAGTTCTCAAATCATTTTTCGAACTAAGATTTATCACAATAAAATTCATTTTCCTAAATTGACATTTGAGAACTAAATTTCTCAAATCATTTTTCCAAATAAAAGTCATTACAATAACATTCATTTTTCCAAATTAACCTTTGAGAACCAATGTTCTCAAACCCATCATCTGATTTAAAAAAAATTATTACAATCAAATCCATTTTCTAAAATTGGCATGAGAGAACCAAAGTTTTTAAAATAATTAATGGGCCAATTTCATGTATGTTATTTCGATTCCAAGCACTTATTTATTTTTCTGTAAATATATTCTGTAACTTTTTCTATGTGAATGTGTGATTTACTTTAATTGCAAAGTATCGCTTGAGAAAAAGAGTAGTGTCATAAATTCAAATTGAAGTTCTGTATTAATTTGAGATATAAATAAGAGTAGGGTTCCGAATTGCTCTGGTTTTGGCCCTACAAGGTATTTCTATTTCCCGACTTCGTCGGGTGGTAACTCCTACCTTATAGATCCCAACTCACACCCCTAAAAGTAATCAAAAAGGGGTGGCCCTATATTTCTTTAGCTTTTTTCTCGTCTTTTGAGACTCGAGGAGTGAGGCCTAAGTTGAGTCTTAAGCTGCTTCGATTTGATCATTCTTAGGGAAACCAAAAAGGGTCACGCGAGAATAGTGGTGACTCCGAAGGGGAGGCCATGAGACCATACTCTAAAAGTACCTCAACTTAATATAGAACAATTTATGACATTATTTCTTTTCGAAATTGCATTACATGCTAGAGCCTTAGAATAAGTTAGGCAACCTTTTTATACCCTAATGTCACTTTGAAGTATGAACCCAATTTCACTCAAATTGGAAGATTGTCATGAGTGGCATCAAATCCAAGCCTCATAGTTGTATG